>JAODAL010061704.1:0-20167 GCA_025379985.1 Phyllomedusa bahiana | reverse complement strand
GGGCCGGCTTTTGAAAAGCCAGATGGGCAAAACACTTTAAAGGCGGGTTCACATGTTGCGATTTTTTGTGATTTCTGGATGCATTTTTTAAATGCATAGTTGCAACATATGGACTCATCTTAAAAGACTCCAACTTTCTTTTCTCCTTTATTTGTAAAGTGACAGCCACAGAAACTATAATGCTAGAAACTCATGAAGTGTGCAAGAAAATTCACTGCTACATAAGAGTAATGTGATCATTAATAATACGGAACATTGAATAGAATCAAAAGGTAAAAAAAGTGCACACAAAATTATGCTCCTGTATCAACAAGCTGCAATAACAGCATAAGGTCAAACAAATGGGACTCAACGAAATTAGGGGTTCCCAGGTTTCAATAATGGGTCTTTTCCCTATACGTCCACTATGTCTGTGATATATTCAATGCTGGAAAAAAAAAAAAGAGAGTAATCTCACCCTATTATACTCTATAAACAATTTACCCTTAAGGCATGTTCAAAACAGTTTAAAAAATGGCCATATTTCGGTCCGTAATTACGCGCCAAAGTGCGCCAATTACGGGCCGAAAACGGCCCTTTTCATTACGGTAATTCACAGTTCTCATAGAGAACAAAGGATTACGTCTCCTCACCGCCCGGCGAAGCCCCGGGGGCGGGGAGATAATTCACATGTCACTTTCTAGCGGCGTATACGCGCCGCTAGCAGTGATAGTCTATGGGCCGGCGAAGTGCCGGCCCCCTGCTTACTCCCCCGCTCCCAGTGCCGTTCAAGATTGCCTTGAAAAAAAGAAAAACAAAGTAGTAGATGATAGCTCAAAGAAAAGTATGTTCATTCCCCAAATTTAACTCTTCAAGATCAAAAAAAAATACAAAATCCCTTTGAACGGCACTGGAAACATCCTTAAAAAAGACCCCTATCTAGTCCACTTCTACCCAAAAAAACCGAGTGTAATATATAGAAGGGCACCGAATATTAAAAACTTGGTTGCTCCAAGTCGGATTAAAGACCCCACAGAAACACCACAGAACGCCATATCCCAATCTGGGTGTTCACCTGCCGGTCCCCCTTTGCCTAGCTGTACTAGCATTACTACTCGACCCTGATATTACTTCAAAAACCACTAAGGCAACATATCCTATTAAACTTTACACTAAAATTGTAAAAGTTCGTTCGTTATTATATGTTATTAGAATTAGTTCCCAAACTTCAATATGTAGGTAGAACATCCAGACCCCTACATTTTCATTTAAACCGGCCACAGAGCCTGGTGTGAAAAGAGGTGATCTACTCATATTGTTTCACGTCATTTTAATGAAGTTCATCAGAGAGACTTTTCCATTTTTAAATATCACTCCAGTGGAGTGTATCCCCCTTGAACTGCCGACCCGCCTTCAGGCTCTCCAGAAGAGGGAGAGGTTCGGGATTTACAGACTGCAGTCTTTGTCCCCAAAGGTCTCAAACGATGCTACAGAGTTAAATTTATTTAATTTCCTAAGACCATCTTTTAGGGTATTGCTTGTACTAAAAAACGTTTTAGAGATTAATTTTTATGACCCCATTAGGATATATATATATTTTTTAGACTTATTCAGTATAAGTTTGATCAAGAGTACCAGAGCATACTGTCGCTTTCGCATTATATTCGCGCTCCTGGTTCTACATTTAAGAGACTTGAACAACAAACTATTATCATTATGTTGATTGCTTTGGATTTATTATGTTTCTTACTATTATGTATATTTATATTGTACTATGTAATCTGTTTCTGCAAGCTTTGTGTTGTTACATCTATCCACATTGGTGAAATAATATCTCCTCACTTGATGCTACCCAAGCACCTCTAGTTATGGGACTTAGGGCTGCTCCCCTTTTTCCGCTTTAATCTTCACTGAAACCCATAATTTCCCAATATTTCCAGGGTTTATTTTCGACCCCTCACCAGGTCCCCCCGCTCACAGCCCTTCTATTATATTCAAGTAAAAATCGGATTATTCTAGGTATTAGTTTACAAGTATTTCTCCCTGTTTTTTTTCCCATAGAGGAGTAGCTCTCTCGTTCATTGGCCCATTCATAACTCCCGGGACAGTTAGGCCCTATCAACTGTTCCTCATTGATCCCGGTACTGTTTGGGGTCAGTTTATAGTAGCCGCCATCAGTATAACCAATCATAGGGTAATTCTATATAGACACACCATTGGCTCGTTCGAATTTACCTCTCTATCTTCAACCAATCAAAACTCTTTTTCTTGGATATGAATCTTTCTAGCACGCTCACAATTTCTACTTTAGCGGCAATCTCTTTTTAAATTATTTTCTCCACTCCCATTGGTTCATTCATATTTACCGCCTCCCTCCCATTGGATGTTTCTCCTTTCATCCACGGTTCTTCCTTTTTTCATTTTCTCTCCACCCAAATCCTTGGCAGTGATTTATTTACATCACTACCTGTAAATATAGTCCCCTTTATCAACAGTAATACACCACAGACCATTTAAGTCACATTTTAGTTTTTATTTTTCGCAACACATATCAAACACCAAAATATGCACGGGATTCTCTGTATGACTCCTGGGTCTTCCCGTCTCTTCTTCTTGCTCGTCTTCCTTCTTGATTGACACCTTTCACCCCCAATTATCTTCCGATCTCTCCACTTAAGGTGTTTCCACGTCACTTATCTGTAAAAAAGTAACAACCAATTGTAACACATGTCGGCCTTATATATATTTTTGTTGTCTTTTCATTTTTTACTTCTGATGAAACGCGGGTACACGCGCGAAACGCGTAAAAATTTATTTTAAGTTCCTATTTTTTTAATTTTGTCTCGGTAATGCCGCGGCATTTTTAAGAATAAAAAACTTTTAAACGAAAAGCCTTTAACCAGGCTGTTTTTACTTATACCTCCACGTGCGCCGGGTCCATTTTTTTCCTTTTTTCCATTTTGTGGCAATCTCTCCTACCGGTCATCCGAAACGGACAACAGAGACCCACGGCTGCCGTAGTAAGGGCTACGGGTTACAAACTGCCCTGCAAGTGCTTATGAGTGTTGTGCCTCTAAAATAAGACGCAACACCAAAAGGTGAGAAACCCTTTTTCTTTTATGATCTAATACCCACCAGTTACAGTATAACGCTATTGTGCGCCCCCTCCTCTTTTTCATTTTTCTTGTATAACTAACAAAGGAGACTAATTACTTTTGTTAACTTTGAGCTCTGCAGCCCTCTGCTCTATAGCTAGCCCTCCTGCTCTCAAGTCAGTGCAATTAGAAGAGCTGTAAGTATGGAACCAATACGCTAATCACTGCTATAGAACCACCCACAGTCTAAGCAGGATGAGTAAGGAAGCATGAACCTAAAGCTGCTTGTGGACCTTTTTGCACTAGTAACGGAGAATGTACAATTTAAAAAATTTTTTTTTTGCAGCCAGAGATTCCTGGAAAAAAAAGTATTTTTAAAACAAAGAAGGAGACGTCAGCATTAGAGGAGAGACTGAACAAGCTGAAAAAGGAAATGGATTCCTATTACCAGAGGCTTCTGACACAGCTGGCCGCTCGGGACAGTAAGAAACGCGTAAAGCACCCGACGCTCGCCGCCAATTCGAAGGTGTTTATAATGAACGTAGGACTCTTATAATGTTCACATGTTATGTAAGAGACATGGGAAGACATCGCCCCCTGGATGCAAGCGTGAGAAAATCCTATTATAATAACACTGACTTAATTATCAGTTGTTCCCCTTTATTACATAACAGATTTCAGATCTCCAGACTTTACTGCACCTTGTAAAAGTATCCGGCCTCTCACAGGGAATTTGTAAGATGCTAATCTGTTTTACTGACCTTCCTATTTATATATTCAGCTCAGTAACATAACAGTATGCAGAAAACTCCTGAGCTCCCCCTAGTGGTGACTACAGCGAGCCAGGCTTTTGTCATATAGCTTTATGTCTCTGCAGGAGATTTGTATAAAAAAAAACTTAGAAAGCTCTAAATGAAAATCAGCAAAGAATTTTGGACCCAAAAATTACATCATGAGAAGAAGTTGTGGCCATTTACTTTAGTTTAAAGCGAATGTGTCATCTTAATATGAGTCATTGTTTAAGTCCCATTTTTATGTTAAACAAATTTTTTAGGAATTTTTGGTTGGTTTAAAAAAAAATAAAATTCATATCACTTTCCATATTTTTTAATAATTCTTAAGTCTTGCAGTTTTCACTTTGGCCACTAGGCCTTGTTTGCACTGCTTTAACAGCAGTCAGAGAGATGCTTTACAGCAGCTTCATGCACATAGGAGCCGTAAGACTGACCCATTGACTTCTACAGGAGAGTTTTCTAGTCATGCTCTGTGACCTGTTAAGACAGGGGTGTCAAACTGCGGCCCTCCAGCTGTTGGGAAACTACAATTCCCATCATGCCCACTGTTATAGATTATATAAATGCATCATGGGAGTTGTAGTTTCCCAACAGCTGGAGGGCCGCAGTTTGACACCTGTGTGTTAAGAAATCACTGTGCAGGGAGGTGAAAGGGTGAACTGTGACTATCTCCTCTTGTGACTGGTGGATCCTGTGTTATCTATTCACACTGGTGTCTCCTTTCAGTTTCACCCTCTTTGTGCTGATAATGAGCAGACAACTGAGAATCTTTCTCTACAGAACAGGAAGTGTCAGACTTTTTTTTAATGCTTAGTGGCCACAGTAAGAACTGCAGGACTTAAGAATTATTAAAAAATATTGAAAGTGATATGGAAAAAAAAATAACCCAAAATTCTTAAAAAATGTGTTAACATAAAAACGTGAGTTAAACAATAAGTAATTTTTGATGAAACATTCCCTTTAAGGCAGAAGAGTAGTTTAAATGGGTGTTTAAATGGGCCCTCAAAAGTCTCTACCTTAAAAGAAAGTCTCTACCTGCACACGACTCTCCATTCTGTTCTATGGGAGTTCTGAGTACGGCTGAACATTCTGCTCCCCTGAGTTGGATGGAGCCCCTTCAACGAGAGCTATTAGGACTCTGAGAGAAGGTTTTGGCTGCCTAGGCTCTGGAGTCCAATCACAACTACGACCCCTATAGCTACACTACTGCTTGTAGGTCAGAGCTCTATTGTAGAAGTAGACCATATCCAGCAGATCCCATAAAAATGACAGCAATCATGCTATGTAAAAGGGTGCTTGTTAAGCCTGAAACGGTTCAGTCTTTACTTTGTTTTAAAGGTTTTGGTGCCCTGGATTTTTTATTCCTTTTTTAAATAAAACGCACGTTTTAAATGGAATTTTGCTGATTTCTCTATTCTTCTTATTATCAAGGGTGTCTGCCCTGCACTGGATCCGTGTTTTCCCCACAGCAGAGGTATGGGGTGACCCTTTTTAGACTTTTTTGGTAAAGCAATGAGTGCCCCAAAACCCCGAATTCCGGGTTTGCTTCTGTATTTTTGGACCATTAAAGAAAATCACAACGTTGGACTTATTTTCCTTCTCTTGTACAAAATTTTTTAATAATGAAAATCCCCACGAACGCATGAATGGACCGCTGAAGCGCAAGGGGAAATTCCAGGATTAAGCTCGTCTCGAAATTAAGGTAAAACAGTTTCACATAACATGGCTGGAAAAGAAAAAGGGCAAAAAACCAATTAATGTATTGCGAAAGATGCCCGTTTTAAGGGGTTTTTCCCCAACAAAGTCAAATCGATAAAATATGCTATCAAATTTGATAAAAGGGGCCCCAAAGGGGGCCCCGCACCTATCTCTAAGGGGTCCCAAATCCTTTTTTCAATTAAAACCCTTTGGGTTTGGGGCATTTAAGATTCTCCATTTGTTCATGGGTTCCGGTAGATCTTTTTTATATGAAATCAAAGTTTTGGGGTGGGAACATCTTTTTTTTTCAGATTCTCCCTTTCCCCCAAATGGCTCGTCTCAAATTCAGTGATAAAAATGTAGATCAAAGGGGAAGGGGGTTTTCAGTTTTCAAAAGTAGACAGAACCAACTTTATAAGAAATATTTTACGCTGCCCATAGAATCTATTGAGAAGAAGGGCAAGGAGGAAGCAGCGACTGCGCTATGATTCTCCCATAAAATTACCAGAAAGAGGAGATCCTTTTCCCCAGTCTTTCTGTAGAAACCCCCTTTCAAAGGAGCAGCATGGGGACATTAAACAGCAGTAAGGAATGTAGCCATGAAGGCTGGGGAGACAGGAGAACACTATTTATGAAACAGCAGTCTGTGTGTGTCTTTCTTCTGTTTCAATCCCCCTCCTCTCTCTTAGTTTTCTAAAAACCACCGTAACCATTCTTTCAGACCTGCCTAAAACCCATCGCTCTCTCGTTTTTTAGGTTTCTGTTAGTGAAAAATGGAAAGTTTTTTTCAGGATTTTAACTAAGCCATCAATATCAACTTTTGTGGGTCTGATCCCAACCCCTCATGACGCAATTAAAGGGGAAAAGATCGGTGAGCATTTTTGACTATTTTTTTGTTTACCGGGGCCCAGCTACCGAAGCTCAACCCCCTTTTAAAAGTGTTTTGAGACAAACTCCCAGACCAGGACGCCATATAAAATGTGGCGCTACCCTGGTATGAAGAGACGTAGGCCCTTGTTATGCGCCCCCTTCCATCATTTGTTGGGTAGTCCCAGGGTCAGCCCCAAACATCTTTTTTGATGGTTATTTGGGGAGGAAACCCCCCCTTTAAGGAAGTGAGAGAGTGGAATGGGGATTTTTCTGTATAAAAATAGCCCAGGTCTTATCTTTGCTTGTACTTTTGGGAAATTTTTTGGCTTTTAAACACTAAATTGGGTTTTTCCCCCAAACTTTTTCAGACATCAAAAAGGAGGCATAAAATGCTGATTTAAAATGTTTTTTAAAGTATTTTATAGTATTTGTAGTAGTAAGGGGGTTCAAACCCATTTTTTTGGTACGTTTCAGGTTTTATTTGGATATCGGGGAGAAAAAGTAAATTTACAGATAAGCAAATTAGCCGGGCTCAACCCAAAAATAGAACAACTTATCCTATTTGGGTAATTTTCAGCAGGGCCCCTTTCTGTGTGGGAGCTTTTGCGTGGGACCATCTTTGTACCCCAAAAACAACCAAAACAAATAGAAAAAACGTAGTCCAAAAGGACCCCGTTTTTTAATAAATCATGTTCCCGGGGCCCGGGTACGTTGCCTTAACCCCGGGGTACCTTTTTTTTTCCCCAAATTTGCAGAAACCCGCAACGTGCGAAAAAGGGGTGTGAACCCCCTGTTAAGGATTTTTTTTAAGTACTGCGCGTCGGAGAGTTTTATGGTTTTTAATTTTCAGTTTTTGCTATTTAAAGTTGGAGTGTTTCAGATAAAGGGTCTCTGCTCATCGGCCGACGGTGGAGCAGAAGCAGGGAACGTCAGTAACAAAAAGGCCGGACAGAGAAGGGGAAAATACTACAGAATAAAGATCGAAACAAGCAGAACAAGACACAGAGGGGGAGGAGAAAAATGGAAAACCCCCCCAAGGAGGGAGTCAGGGAAAGTTAGCTCGACGTAACCCTGGGCCCGGTCCGGATTCCCAGGTGAATGGGAAAATCATGGGACGTTTTTGCCAAGCAGGTAGACTTTTTTCGCTGGCCTGGAAAAACCTCCAAAGAGGGGACAGACAGTAATCCCTGCATGGTGTAAGTACTGCTGATGAGTCTTAGGGTGTTACACGGTTATTTCGCAAAGGATTTACACCTATTTTCGCCGCAAACGTTTCGAAATCAGTTACAAACAAGTAATGGCCGTTTTAATTGATTTTTTTGGGAAAAACTGTCGCGTTCAGACACACTTATTTCCTTCCCGGGTTGCGGCCCCGCCCCAAAAAAAAAAAGTGCATGTCAATTAT
This sequence comes from Phyllomedusa bahiana, assembly GCA_025379985.1. NCBI lineage: Eukaryota > Metazoa > Chordata > Amphibia > Anura > Hylidae > Phyllomedusa > Phyllomedusa bahiana. The sequence goes on along the minus strand of JAODAL010061704.1, from coordinate 12,326 downwards.
TTCCCCGGACGGATTCACCACCCAAATGATGGGATGGGAACCGTCGGGGAAAACAGTTTCCCAAAAACTGCCCAACTTAGTGAACTTATTTGAACTGATTTCAACTGATTTTGGAAATTTTGTCGGAAATCCGATGAACATTCTGAAAATCAGCCTTAAAAAATTGCCTTAAGGGGCCCCTTTACCCAATGGACAAAAAGGTTCGGTTTATGTTGGGGGTGGGGGGCAAAAAAAACCCCCCCAGTGGAGATGCTGCAGGGTTTTCAAAAAACCCGTTGTGCCTTTGCGGCCCCTTTTTAGACGGGCTGCAAAACCACAAGATCCCGAAAAAAACCCACCCAAACCCCTGCCAGGGGACACGGCCTTTGGGTCTGAGCTCTTAAATTTAATGTTACATCCTTTGATCTACCCAAAAAAAATCCTTTCCCTCTCCTTACTGTATTGCAATCGAAAACGGCGTCTTCCATTTAAGTCTGAAAGCTGAATTAGATAAAAACGCAGTCTGGGTGAAGATCCACAAGCGTTACGTGTATACGCGCATCGATAGTGTCCTCGCACTGAGCCTCATGTTTAATAGACTGGTTTTACTTAAAAATATTTTACAAAAAATTTATTTTTTTTAAATTTTTAGAGAATTTTATAAGGGTTTTGGGAGCCCTGTGGCACAATACTTGGCGTTTTGCCTTCTGCTTGATGTCTGAAGACTTTGGGGGGGACTTCGTTCCAAAGACGGGAAATTTTGGTCGCCCAGTGCAGAAACCGCAAAGGTTTAAGAAGCATAACCGTTTCTTCAGGTTTTGGCAACTCCACCAATATGCATCCAAACCTACCAAAAAATGAATTGGAGAGTTCACCCCTACCCTGGTTTTCCAAAGGAGACTTTTAAAGGGCCCCTTCACATATAGATTGCCTATCCAATGGAAAAATTTTACATAATAAAATTTTCCCCATGGACAGCTATACACTCTCTGTATGAGGAACTGCAGAAGAACACCAACCAGGGAAAAAGGGGTGCCAGCCAAATTGTGTATTGGGTCACACGCCCTGTTTGTATGACCTGCAGAAAAAAGACCGGGTAAAGGTGGGTTTTGAGCCCAAAATTGTGGTTTGTCTACACTGCCCCGTATGTCGACCCGAGAAGAACAGCGAAGGGTAAAGGTGGTGCCAGCCAATTGTGGGATTGGTCTACACTGTCCTGTAGTTGACGAGAAGAAAAAGCCCAACCCGGGTAAGGTGGGCCGGCCCGACTTTTGGTTTTTCTAAAAACGCCTGAGGGATACCCAGAAGAACAGCCAGGGTAAAAGGGGTTCCCCGACCGAACTTGTGGTATTGTCTACACTGCCCTGTATTACGACCCGCAGAGAAAAACCAGACCAGGGTAAAAGGGGGGCCTGACCAACTTGTGGTATTGGTCTACACTGCCGTTGTATGACCTGGAAAAAGCAGACCAGGGAAAGGTTTGGTGGCAGACCCAAATTGTGGGATTTGGGGTCTAACTGCCCTGTATGTATAGCCTGAGAAGAAAAAGGGCCGGGGGTAAAAGGGTAGGTTACCGGCTTAAATGCAGGGGGTAAAAAATGCCTCGCAATTTACGCCGTTGTGGCCGGGGCGGGAGTGGGGCGGGGCGGGGGGGGGGGCGGCGCCTCGCCGGCCCATAGCTTGCATTCCAGCGGGCGTTACGCCCTTTGTAATTCACATTCTATTACTTCCCCCCCGGCGGGTTCGCCCGGCAGGAAGAGGAAGTAATCCATAGTTTCTATGGGAAAATGTGGATTACCGTAATGACTTGGACGTATTCCAGCCGTAATTTGCACACTACGGCGCGTAATTACGGACTGAAATACGTCCAATTTTAAGCCGTGTGAACATGGCCTAAAAGTGGTGCCTGAGCCAGACGTGTCGTATTGGCATTACAATGTGCCTGTATATATGACCTGCAAGAGAACAGGGTCATACATTCTGGCGCAGTCTATACTACCTTGAAGCGATTTAGAATTGGTCTATCAGTGCCAAAATTCATCATGTCACCCTATGTTTTGGGGGTATTTCTCTGCTAAGGGCACAGGACTACTTCACCGCATCAATGGGAGAATGGACAGAGCCATGTACCGTAAAATCCTGAGTGACAATCTCCTTCCCTCTGCCAGGACATTAAAAAGGGGTCGTGGCTTGGTCTTCCAGCAAACAATGACCCAAAACATACAGCCAAGGCAACAAAGGAGTTGCTCAAAAAGAAGCACTTTAAGGTCATGGAGTGGCCTAGCCAGTCTCCAGACCTTAATCCCATAGAAAACTTGTGGTGGGAGTTGAATCTCTGAGTTGACAAGTGACAGCCTCAAAATCTTAATGATTTAGAGATGAACTGCAAAGAGGAGCGGAGCAAAATTCCTCCTGACATGCGCAAACCTCATCATCAACTACAAAAAACGTCTGACTGCTGTGCTTGCCAACAAGGGTGTTGCCACCAGTTATTAAGTCTTGTTTGCGAGGGATCAAATACTTATTTTCTCATGCAAAAAGCAAATAAATTTATAGAATTTACACCATGTGATTTTCTGGATTTTATTTTGGCTATTCTATCCCGCAATGTTAAAATTAACCTACTCTTAAAATTAGTAACTGTGTAAGTTTGCCCACGGACAAAGACGTGAACAAATCAGCAAGGGATCAAATAATTATTTCCTTCACTGTATATAGGGGTGTACCAACTCTCACCAACTATGAAGTCAATGGAAAGAAGGATTGTGCACTTGGTCTTTAGCATACCCTATACCTTGTTATCAGAGGAGATAGGCCACCTACAGAAGGGTCTGACTGCAACTTTCCCCACTCTTCCTATGGAGAAGCTGTGCATTCTGAGCTGAGCCGAGTGTGCATGTGTATAGTGGGGTTTGGCGGAATAGCCACCGGCAAAACAAATATTCAGCAAACTGCTATTGAAGGGGTGTAGCTTTCTTAAAGGGGATGTCCACTTTATATTGTTTTTATTTATTATGTATAGAAAAGTAAATCATACCATTTTCTAATATATCTGTATTAAAAATCCTGCTCCTGTCCCTCTTTTATGCCAGTACTGTCCCTATCTAGATTAAATATTTTATAGCCCACATTAATAGCTCCCATGGAGTAACTGTATAGATGGAACAGTCATGTCAACAGTCCTGGCGCTCAGCAGCAGGGTCTCATGACGTTTATGGGGTAACTGTATAGGAATAATGGTGAAGTAGTTATTACTAGGATTGTTCCAGCAACTTCTTTACTTTCTGGTTTTAGGCCCCATTTACATACCAGATCCGGCCCCAAATTGTGTCATCTGTCAGGAACCCCGAAATATTTATCCAAACAGCTACCAGGGTGGGGACATCTACAGCGCAAATGTAGTCCTAATCAGGCAATGTTTGCCCTACTTAGCAAATATGTACACAAAAAGCATAGTCGGATACCATGATGTTAATAAAGTTACACAACACAAATTTGTCTCTTGGTGAGGTTGTTAATAAAGTTAACTGTAAATAACAAAGGAAAAAAACACCAAAAGATGAGGCAGAGAGGAGAATGTGGATCACCTTCTCCACAGACACAAGATGCTGCTGGAGGTGGTAATACTGGAGAAGTTCTGTTCCTCCATACACTACTGTTACCTGGATAACAGGGGCAGGGTGTCACATGACCCGGGTTTTCCCCTTTTATGGTCCAAACCCAATGATGCTACTGGGGGTGGGGGTTAAACTGGAGAAGTTCTGCTCCTCCATACACTACTGTTACCTGTATTTCCAGGGTCAATTTACCCCGTTTTGGTCACATTTTATTAAAAGGACACTACTGTTACCTGGATACAGGGTCACATGCGACTCTGTGGGGGTCGGTCACATGATAAGAGGGCTGCCTGGGGTGGGTATAAATTCTGAAGAAGTTCTGCTCCTCCATACACTATGTTACCTGGATACGGGGTCACATGACCTGTGTGGTGGTCACATGATAAGATACTGCTGGAGAAGTTCTGCTCCTCCATACACTACTGTTACCTGGATACCAGGGTCACATGACCTGTCTGGTGGTCACATAATGGTTTATTCCATACTATTGCTCTGGGATGGGGGGCCCAGAAACTTTGGGTATAAAAAGGAGCAAAATTTTTTAAATCCGTGTATATTAAAAAAATTCCCAGGGGTTTTTTTTGATGTCCCAGAAAAAGGGAATAAAAGTTTTAAAAAATTGGAAAAAACCCTTTAAGCCTCCCCTCCTGTCCAGCTTCCACCCTCAGACCCAAATTTCGGCCCAAACTCAAACCCCAAAAAATTTGTTTTTTTAAACCCAAACCCAAAACCCTAAATTCAAAAAACATCTAAAGGAAAATATCTGAAAGCCACCACTGGGGGGGGCGAGTAGGACCTTTATTCCCCTAGGGTTTAATCAGGGGGTTTTCATGGGTTACCTGAAATTTGCCCCCCGGGAACTGGAAAACTTTTTGTAAAAGTTTTAAAAATAGTGAAAAAACTTTGGCAGGGTGAAATGTTGAGAAAATCTTGTAAGGCTATTTTCATAAGGTTTAAACTGGGGGCTAATTACGCCCCGAAAATTACCCGTTTTTGGGCCGGGGACGGGAGCGGGGGGGGGGCCCCTCCCCGGGCCCCCAAATAGACTTGAAATTCCCCAAGCGGCGCGTTTTAAGCCCGTAGTAAATGCCCAGGGTTCACTTATCCCCCCCCGGGGGCTTTTTCCCCCGAGCGGGGAAGGGGGAGATGTAATCCTTATTTCCTATAAAGAAAGGGGGAATTACCGTAAGGGAACGGGGGCCGTTTTAAACCCCCCCCTTAATAGGCGCACTCCGGCGCGTAATTTCGGACCGAAATAGGGCCCCCTTTTTTAAGCCGTGTAAAACCATGGCCTAAAGCCAATCCCCTTTTCTTTGTAGAGGGATATTTTTTAGCCTTGCTTTCTGTTGAAAAAAAAGTTTGTGGCCCAAACCCGGGACCCCGCGTTTTCGGCCCAGTCACGTTTTTTACGGTGGGTTACAGCTTTGAGTTTTTGGGTTTTTCGGATTTTTGTTTTTTGAAATAAACCCAAGTAATTTTTGTTACTTTCCCCGGTTCCAAGTTTTTTTTTTTCCATGACGTGTATGCTAAAACCCCAAAGCTTTTTCCAAAAATTTTAAATTCACCCCCAAAAGTTTTAAACCAAAACCAAAGTTCCTAAAACCCCCTTTTGGGTTTTTAATTGTGGGGGTATTTTATAAGAATTTTTTCGGCGAGTTTTGAGAGATTATTTTACTCGTGGAAATTCTTTACCTATTTAATTCTTGTTACATTTACGTGATGAAAAACCCCAAACGAAAAAACCCGGGGTTGGGGTTTTTTTTTAATTTATGCTTAAAAAAATTCGCCCCCTTTTTTTTGAAAAAATTTGATAGGGAAAATTTTTCTCCCCCAAAATTTGGTCGGGGAGTAAACATCCCCTTTAAAATATTTATTTGCATTATAAAAAGTTTTAGGTTTTTTTGGGGGCCCCAACTGGTCCCAAAAATTTTGGGTTTTAGTTTAGACCATGTTCCTCTATCTGTAGAAAGGCAGTCCTGATTGTTGGGGTTTTTTTTTTTTTTTTAAACCCCCTTTCCCAAATTTTTTGGGGCCTTTTCTGTAGGGCCAAATTTGCAAAAAAGGGGTTTTGGGGGGGGGCCTAAAAGGTTTGGCTTTTTATTTTTCCCTGTTACTTAAAGTGGAAGTGTGCAAAACGGGGAAATTAAATTTTCCTAAAACCCTTTTATGAGGCGGGTTTACAATAGTACTGCTTAGAAAATGTTTAATGGTTTGAAGGGTTTTGAAAAAAAAAAACATATGCCCATCAAGTTCAAAAAGGGGGGAAAAAATGTGGAGGGAAGGGGGGAAATTTAATGGTTTTTTAACCCTTAGTTCCCCCCTATTGTTAAAAACCCTTTTAAAAACCCTTTGGGACACAAAACAATGTACGCAAAGGAAGAGGGCTTTCCCTAATCCCAAAGTTTCCATCGGGACTGGACCCGGGATATTTTTTTTGGCTACTTTTGTATGGTTTTAAATTTAGCTGTAAGTGGTCTCTAAGTCTTTTTGAAAACCCTCACCTTTTCCCTGCTGTGCCCAAAGCTCCCGTTAGGGTTTTCCCCACAGGAGTCCAGTTTTTTCATAGTAAAAAAATTTTTCTCCTCGGGAAAAAGAGGGGAAACCCCCTTTTTGGAGGGAGGGAAGCACCCCCTTTGTCTTTTGAGGGGGTTTTACATGAAATACCCTTTTTTGCATAATTTTTATAGGAGAAATTTATATTTCCATTATTCCTATCCCCCGGAGCCGTTTTTCTCAAGATTAGTAAGTTTAATTCTTCAAACCCTTCCTCAAAACCCAAGATGCTCCATTCCCCTTATTATTTTGGGTTTGTCGTTTTTTGAATCTTCTCTTACCCCCCTTTTACTTTAACTGAAGTTTTTAAAGGAGAACCCAATTATATCCCCAAGGGGTTAAAATCCCCTAAGGGGAATAATTGCAAAAAAGGAATAGGGGTTAATACCAAAAATAATAAAAAAAAAGGTTTTTAGAAAAAAAAAAATATTAAAAATTTTAAAATCCCCCACCTTTGCTATTTTACAAAGAAAAAAAAAAAAAAGTTAGCTATTTTTTGTTTTCCCCAAAATTTTCTTTAAAAAGCCCCGTCTTTTCCTAAAAATGGATCCTGTATTCTTGCAAAAAATTTGCTTTTCAGACGAAAATGAAAAAAAAGGGAAATTTTTTTTTTTTTTTTTTTTTTTTTTTAAAGTACTAAAAACTTTTAAAAAACCCTCTAAAATTTTGGTATCACCGGGACTCAAAAAACGCCCTCCCAAAAGAAGGATAAAAAACTTTCTTTTTATCCCAAAGAGTAAATGCCAAAAAAACACAAAAATCCCCAAAAAGATGGCACAAGTGTGGGTTTTTTGTGCTCCACCCCACATAAAAATTTTTTTTTTGTTTTTCCCAAAGTACTTTATGGGTTTTTATGGTCAATGCCACCTTTAAAAAAGGTTTAAAATTTTTTCCTGCAAAAAAAAAAAAAAAAAAAAGGCCTATATAGGGGCAAATGAAACCCAAAAAAATTTAGCTTGACCTGAAGGGTTTCAAAATTTTATCACCCACACCGGGCAAAGGTAAAGTTTTCCCTGCCATTGCAGGGGAAATCTGCACAAATTACAGTTGATATTCCTGAAATTTTGCCAAAAAAAAAAACCCAAAAACTTAAAAGGTGGATTCCGAATTCCCATTTTGAACAGTAAATTACACTCCGGGTTTTTTTGCACTTTTTTTTTTTTTTTTTTAAAAGGTTTTTACCCTTTAATGCAATTTGCAAAAATTTAAAAATAATAACCCCCTTTTTTTATTTCGACCCAACTTTTTCCCGCAAACACTTTACAATATAGAGGGAAAAAGCACAGAAAACCCGAATTACATTATAAAAAAGTACTGACAAATGAGACCGAGGGGGTGAGGGCCCCGCCCCAAGAGCTTACAATCTATTAGGGGGGGGGGGGGATGGGTGAAAAAAAAAGGTGACAAAGTGCTTTGGGTTTCAATGGACCCGCCCTGTTACAAAAAAAATTGGGGGGAGTTACATAAAAAGTGGGTGAACCTGCCATCCCCAACCATAATCAAAATTTTCAGAAAGGCCTGTGGGGGCCAAAATTTAAAGGAAAATGAAGGGAAATTCCTGTGACAGAATTTGGGGGGTTTGGGGGGAAATTTGGGATTTTTATAGGCCCCCTTTTCTAAGGGGATGAGTTTTTCGAGCGCACAAAAAACTGTTTAGGGTAGGGGGAGTGTGCCTGATCAATTTGGGGGAACATGTTCCAGAGAACTGGTGCAAAACTGCAAAAAACTTGGAGGGGGGCATGAGAGGTTCGAAAAGAGTGAGGGGGGGTATCTTTTGATCCAGTAGCAGAGCGGGAGAGAGGGGGGAGGGTGGTAGACAGGCAAAAGGGGGGAGATGTATGGGGGGGGTTTCAGCAAAATGTGGGGAGCCTTATTTGTGAAAAGTGGTGAGTTTAGGGTTTTCTTTTACTGGGAAAAGGCAGCCAAATGGGGAGGGCTGGGCAAGGGTTTAAAGGATCCCGTTTTAGGGGGCTGGAAAGGAAAAAACAAGCCCTGGCGCTGCATTCAGGGGGAAAATTGCAAGGGGGAAAAGTTTACAGAGAGGAAGACCAAAAACCAAATAGGGGGTTCAGTAGTCAAAACGAGAATGGGAAAAAGGGCAGTAAGAGAGTATGGTTTGTTTTTTTTACAGGAGAAATGGACGGGAAATTTGGGGATGTTCTTGAGGTCAGGTAAAAAGGAGGGGCAAGGGATTTTGAAAAGGGGGGTGGGAAAGGGCAGGATCCCGGATAATATTTAAAAACCCCCGACATTTGGGCCTGCTGCCCCGGAGTTATGGGGGGGGTGCCAAACACAGGGGGAAAAAAAATAAACAGGGTTAAAGGGCGGTTAGTAGATTGGGGGGATGAATTTTAAAATTCAGTTTTAGTGAGGTTTAGTTGGAGGATAGAGAGAGGACATGATGGTTTAAGGGGACCCGCGGACAGGGCAGTCACTGGTGTTTTTTTAGCAGGGCAGGGTGAGGTTTCGGGGGGGGAAGTGTAAAATTTTAGTTGGGCAAACAGCGTTTGGATGGTACTGGGGGAAACCACATTACTGATGGTTTGTTCAATGGGGGCCCGTGTAGAGTTGGGAAAAAAAAGGGGGAGGACCAAGAACGGTTCCCCTGAGGAAACCCGCAGAAAAGGGGAGGGAGAGGAAAGGTTTGAAAACCCGGGGGAAAATGAGACCTTTAAGGAGCGGTCAGAAAAGGGGAGGAAAAGAAAAAAGAGAGACGGTGTCCTGGAACCCATGGTGCGGAGCATGTTTAGGAGGAAGGGGGGTGTTTAAAAAATGTCAAAAAGTGCAGAGGGGATCCAAAAAAGAAGCACAAGAGTAGTTACCCTGCGATTTTGCTGTCAGGAGGTCATTTGGAAAATTTTTAGAAAAAAGGGAGTTTCCGTGGGGTGTAGGGTGCGGGAAAAAAGAAAATTTCAGGGGTTAGAAGGAGTTACGAGGAGAAAAGGGTCAGGCGGGAGTAGACCAAGCGTTCCATGGGGTTTGGAGATGAAGGGGGGAAAGGGTTGAGGAAATTTGGGCGGTTGTTGGGGGGCAGGAAAGGGGTTTCCCGAGAAAGGGCCTTTTAAGTTAAGGGGGGTTATTCCCGGCCCGGGGTTTTTAAAGGCAAGGGGATGGGGAAGATCCAAATGGGAGAGAAAAAGGGGAGGTTTTCAGATTGTAGTGAGGTGGGGGAGGACCCGCTGGGAAATTTGGAGGCCCGGACAAGGTGGGGGGGAAGGGTCAAAATAGAGCAATTTGGGGGGCCCCCGAGCAGACCCCGGGGAAGCCCTTTGGGCCCCTTCTTCTGATGTCGGGGGCAAGGGCCCAGAGCAGATTAGAGGACGGGGCGGGGAGGGACAGGATGGGGGTTTTAAATTGGGGGGGGTTAAGTGTTTTTTTGCCCGGGGTGCTGTCAATTTTGTTTTGAAATGAGTGGGAAAGGTTTTTCCCGACCCGAGGTCAGGACCGGGGGGGGGAAACTTTGGGCCCAAAGGAGGTTGGGGGGAAGGGGATCAAACAGACGTTTTGGGTTGTTGTGTATTTTTGAGATGAGGGAGGTGAAATATTTTTTTTTTGGGGGCGGGGAAGGGGAGTGTGGTAAGGGCCTGAGCATGAATTTTTTTAGTGGGGAAAAATCTGAGGTAGTTTTTGGGCTTTCTCCACAGCCGCTCAGCACAAAATGGAACGCGCGAGATAGCGAGTCTGAGGCGTGTTTCCAAGGGGTGCGGGGGTTTTGACTCTGGGGGAACGGTGTGTGAAGTGGTGCCAATATGTTTCCCGGGGGGGGGTTTTTTGAGGTTTCATTGTAATGTTTAACAGGGCCCGGGGCAGGACAAGGGGAGAGAGGAATTTGGGGGGAGTGAGGCTGTATGGTGTCTAAAAGGTCCTGAGTGTTTATTGAGCGGAGATTTTGGAAAGGGGGACGGGTAGGGGTGTCCAGAGAAAGGGTGAAAGTTTTTGTAGTAAAAGAGGTAAGGGGGGTGATCCGAGAGGTTTTATAAGGGGAGTTGGGAAAATTAGAAATTGGCAGAGGCGACAGAAGAAACCAAAATAAAAAGGTTGCCTTTGTTGGTTTGGAAAAATTCAGGAAATGCAGGGAGGCCAAAAAAGAAGAGGTTAGTGAAAAAAAAAAACTGAGAGGGGGGAAGGAGACCTAGGGTTTGTAATGGGGTTTTTGAAAAACGCCCCCTGATGGTGTGGGTTTTTTTCAGTTGAGGGAAATGAGGGAAACCAGGCAGAAAAAAAGATTTCCGAAATGGGGGGAAAAAGCCGGGGAGGTCTGTAATAACTGCGACTCTGGGTGGGAAAAAGGCCGGGGAAAAAGTCGGGGGGTTGTGGACCCCCAAAGGGGGGGGAAAAATGAGTGAAAGGGTTTCAGGGGGGGGGAAAGGGCCCGGTAGGTTTCAATGGGAGCGAAAAAAGTATGCCAAAATCCCCCACCCCGGGTTTTTCAGGTCTGGGGGGGTTTGGGGGAAGTGTGGCCGCCGTAGGGTGGGGGGGCAGAAAGGGATGCGGTGTCTTGATTGCTGGAGCCCAAATTTTTTGTGAGAGCTAGGAGGGTTGAGGGAGTTAGAAAAAGGGAAAAGGTCATGGACAGCAGTGAGTTTTTTACGGGCGGGGGGTTTGGGGGTTCCCCCCAAAGAAAAATTTAAATGGGAGAGGAAAAAGGGCGTTACAAACCCAAAAATTACGCAGGTTAGCGGGGGGGTTTTTGTGGGGGAAAAAGGTGGGAAAAGGAAACAGGGAAAGGAAGGTGGAAACCGGGGGTTGGGAGAGATGTTTCCTGCGCAAAAAGCAGGAGAAAAGAAAAGTTTTGCAAAATGGTTTTACTGAGAATATGAGCGATTTTTTTGTGCAGAAAACCCCGAAAGAAAGGGTGGTTTGGGGGGTAGGTTAAAAGTAAAAAATTTGTAATGCCCTTTGGGATGCCCCTGAAAGGTTTTGAGGGAAAAGGGGGAGAGGAGCTAATTGGTTGGGGGTTGGGTTTTGGGGGTATGGAAAGGGGGTTTGGAAAGGGGAAGGGGCAGCAAGATAGATTGCAAACGTAAGGAAAGGTCTCAAAGCTGTAGGGAAAAAAAAAACTAGATAAATTACAAAATACGTTTTCTGCCCCTTTTTTCCCACTTGTTTATTGATTAGATCACCACTTTAAAGGGGGACAGGAAAAAGGGGGGGGTTATAAAGAGATTTGCAGCAAGGAAGTTCTTTAAAAGGTAATTTTGGGTATTGGCCCTACTTAAAAAATAGAAAAAACATCCTAAATATTTGAAGCAGAGCTGGGGGCTTTAAGGCAAAATGCCAGAAACACAATTTAAAACACCAGATATTTCAGAGGGGGTTGTTGATGCCCTTTAATTCAAAAAAATTTTTCGGGGGGTTTTCAAAATTCCCCAAATTTAAAAACAATAAAATCACACAGATATTGCAGAGGGGGTTTCTGATGCATGTATTCAACGTACCAATTTAAATTTACCAAAAATAATCAAACAGATATTGAAAAGGGGTTGTGATGCCCGTAGTTCACACTTTCCATTCCAAAAATACAATATAAACAAACAGATATTGCAGGGGGGGTTTTCGGATTTCATGTAGTTCACACGTACCATTCAAAAAAATAATCCCCCTGTTTTCCAAAGGAAAATTTCCCGGGAGAAAAATGTAAGGTTTTCCCAGTGTTTTTTTTTTTTTTTTTTTCAAAAACGTTTGGGGTTTTTAAAAAAATTTTGGCCCCCAGAAATTTTTAAGCCGTAATATTCTACAGCTTGGATTTTCTTGGAGGTTTTATGGAGGTTTGGTTTTTTTAATTTTTGTAAAAAAGGGCCCAATCAAAATTTTTGTTGTGCAGGGGGGGGGCCTGTAGTGCTCAAAAAATACTTTTTTTGCAAAAAAGTTTATTTTCGAAAATTGGGAAATTCTCACTTGATGTTTGGGCAAAAAAGGCAAAAAAGGATCCCTTCCCGGGAAAAGACTCTGCCTTGCATGGGTTAAAAAAAAAAATGCAAAGTGGACTTTTTTTAATGGAAAATCCCCTAGGACTAGAGGAAAATGACCCAAAGGGAGGGGCATCAACCCGATTTGGAAAAGTTTGATCAAACCCCCATTTGACTGAATTTGCACTGAAGGTGAACCAATGCCCAAAAATCTCAGGGAGCAATAAACCAAAATTTTTTAGAGACTTGGGGCCCCTTTTCTCTTGGG
>JAODAL010061703.1:0-20169 GCA_025379985.1 Phyllomedusa bahiana | reverse complement strand
ATGCCCATTTCAAGTAACATGAGGGTTCAAATCTACTGCCTTCTGGCATTTTTTAATTTTGGGGGGTCAGGTTTTAAAGGGGTTTCAGGCTGTGGTACAAGATAGGGATAGTAAATGGTCTGTGACTTTTTTTCTGTGACTTTTATAACCTAAGTGTGTTGACTAAGATGTAGCACGTATTTGACTGTTGTGGATGTTAATTTCAGCTTCTCCAGCCTTGTTTGGGTGTAATAATGAAGGTGTTGTTGCTTTCCCATAGACTTTAATGGTCATCGCGCATAATCGATGCTCACTATCGAAAAACCTTATCGATAGCGGCCGACTATCGACTATCGATCGATCTCGATAGCCAACGCAATCGCTCAACACTAATTATAATCAGTGAGGATCCGACCTCTGAGAAAGATCCTGAGAACACAGTACTGTGTTGCATTTGTTAGCATAGTGGAGCTGAGAGGCTACATGTTCACTTGGGCCTATCATGATTCTTTTGATGAAATGAACAAGCGCTGTGCCTTTCGCCAAAAAGAAAATTATATGGGGACTATTGCATTGGTACCACAAATGGCAATAGCAGGTATGGGCAGCTGCAAGCCGGCTCCATTTCACCGTTGTGCCCCAGACACTTGATGGTAATACTGGGATAGATAGATAGATAGATAGATAGATAGATAGATAGATAGATAGATAGATAGATAGATAGATAGATAGATAGATAGATAGATAGATAGATAGATAGATAGATAGATAGATAGATAGATAGATAGATAGATAGATAGATAGATAGAACCATTAACTGAGACCCTTGTGCCCCAGACACTTGATGGTAATACTGGGATAGATAGATAGATAGATAGATAGATAGATAGATAGATAGATAGATAGATAGATAGATAGACTTAATAGACTAGACAGACAGACTAGGACAGATCAACAGACTAGCACAGACTTAGATAGATGTAATTTAGGAGGGATAGATAGATAAGATAGATATGATGATAGATATAATAGTAGAACCTTAACTGAGACTGCAGTACAATTACCTGTGGTAACATAGGATTTATGAGGACATTTCTGTGTGCCATATTAATTATACACTTAGCTTTGATAGAATGTGGTCTAATTTAAAAGGTTGGGTTTACACATCAAACAAATTTTTTCGGGGTTCAGTAATCTGCCTGGAGATTAGTTCACTGTTCTGAGGAGCTGGATAAATAAAATAAATAAATCATCATATAGATCTTGGACATTTAGAGGGAAATGTTTTATCATTTATCCCAGGCTACATTCAGAGAAGCCCAAGAAATGCTGAAGGGAATATTTTGTGTCAAGTGCAGCACTTATTATCATGTAAAGACATTAATGTGCTGCTCGAACATTCCATTATACATTATCTAGTTACTGTAACAGACAGCCCAGAGTAGTTTCTCTACTGTATGGGTGACTCACCAGGTTAAAGATATACAGAGTGTTTCCGATTTTGGAGGAATAATAGAGAAGAGAATATTTATGGATTTGCTCATCGCTACATAGTAGCTTTCAGCCTTATTCAAGCAGAAAAATATTTACAAATTTATACATTTTAACATTCTTTGGAGGGTAAAGAAAAATATTGGTTGTTAATGTAATGGGACTGAGCAGAAAGTGGGGGCATTCCCTTGACCAGGCAGGGACTCTCCCATCCTCACTAATATCCCCTTCCCGAGGCTGATTCATGGGTTTCTTGAAACATGAAATCAGCTTTTACTCCACTGGAGTCAAAAGTTGATTGTTTTACTAATTTGGCAGCACTTAAGGGTCTGTTCACATGGCGCATTTGCGGAGCGTTCTTCGGGGCATAATTACACTGCCATGGGCCTAAAGTACACCCCGCAAATATGGTAGAATCATAGCACTCATTGAGTGCTATGATTTCCCAATGCACAGTACGCAACCATAAAAAGTGAGAAGGTGTCGGGAAAAGTGAATAGAGGCCGGGCCATAGCTCTGTTGAAAGTATGTGCTGGCCAGCACATACTTTCAACAGCAGGCGTATAGCGGCGCACACAGGTACATTCTGCTATAAGCTGTCTGAACATACCCTAATGGTGACAGACTGAAGTTTCGTGGACTGTATGTATACAGTCCAAAAATATTGCAGCACTCCTCCGGGTATAAGTGAAAAGTCCAGTATGTCACTCTTTTTAATTATTATGAAATAAAGTTTTTTCCATTTTTCTGTACGCTTGGTTTTGTTGGTAAACATTTTTTTCTTTTTTGAAGCATAGAAAAGACAATAGTGGACACATGAAACTGTCACTTACCATATGATAACCATGTCTAGTTACTTGATATCAGCACCATGGTGCATCATGGAAAAATAATGGGCATCATACATCTTCAGGAGCACCTTATGCCCATTTTGAATTTTGCTACACACTGACAAAGCATTTATTTGTTTAAAAGCACCTGAACTTATTTATTATTAAAATTAAATCCCTTTTAAGGTCACTCCACAGGGTCACCCTTTTCGGGACTTTTTTACCCATTAAGGTAAGTATTTTTGCATTTTGACAAAAAAATTTTAAAACCTTTTCCTTTTAAAAACCTTTTTTTTGGGGGACTTTTGGGGGGTAAAAAAAAGACTCCATTTTTTTTCCCCCTATGGAAAGGGATGCTTTTTAGAAATTTACTAGACAGGGGGGTTTCCATTTAAAAAAGGGGACAGTTTTCATAAAACCATATCTTGTCTAAATTTTAGGGCACCTGTTTGACCCAAATTTTTGCTTTGCTTTATATTAATTTTTTGATGCCTTTTAAAATTTTTAAGTTATTAAAATTAAATTTTTTAGGGGAAAATTAGCATTTTTTTTCTGTAATTTGTATCTTCTTTTAGACCTTTGGGGTCAATTGGGCCCCCTTTTTGGAAGGTTTGGTCTAATATCTTTAATTTAAGCCCACCCCGGGGCTCTTTGTAAGGGTTTCTTAGATTCTGTAAAATTTAAACGGGTTTTCTTTAATGGGGGTCGGGCCCTATCGGGGGTCACAAAAAAGGGCGCTGTCTGGGACTAAAAATCAAACCCAAATTTTGGGCATTTCACGGTCAAATTTCCCAGTTGAAAGACCTTATGGCTTCCCCAAAAGGGTTTTTTGCCCTCTGCCATCTGCCCCTGCTCTTGGTTCATGCGTTTCCCCTTAGGCTAGGGCCACACAGCATAGGACAAAAAACTGTTCAAAAAAACCAAAAAACCTAAAAACAGCAGATGAGTTTTTTAGGTGGTTTTCAGTTTTTTGGTACAGTTTTTGAGTTGTTTTTTGGCGTGTTTCTTGGACTGTTTTTGGGCAGTTTTGTCTGCAAAATCTACATACATTGTTAAAAACCTGGACATTTTTTAATTTGCAAAAAAGCCCAAAAAAACGCTCAACGGTTTATATAGGCTTCAGTAGCAAATTTTCTGCTCTGTCGTTTTTTGCAACATGTTACAAAAAACGACCAGCAGCAAAAACAAGTAGAATAAAAACCCCTTGTGGAAACTACGAACTTTTTTAAAAAATTAAAGTCCAGGGGATAGTTTTCAGTCATTTTAAAGGGGTTTTAGAAAAGGAAAAAACGCTGAAAAAATATCTTTTTTTGGCTGCTATATAGCCCATAACCCTTATTTTTTTTTGAAAGTCTAAGCCCCAAAAGAGGTTTGCATTTTTGGTGTGTTTTCTTTAACCCCACTACTTTTTTTTCCTGTGGGACGTAGGACAAACAAGAAAGGTTTTGACTTTTGTTCGTTTTAAACGAACACAAGTTGTTTTATGAAACATATTTTTAAAAGGATAGTAAAAATAATAAGGAAGGGGAAATTAAAAATTTAATTTTTGGAAAAAACTACCGTGGCGCCCCTTTTCCCGGGAAGCTTCCCACCGAAAAAATTTGAGTTAGAGGGGCATTTTAAAAGCAGGTAAAATGTAAATATCGACCAGGCCCGGTCCGTTTGCTTAAACCCTTGAAGTTTTTGGATTTTTCAAATTAAATTTCCCCCCAAAGTGCCTAATGGCTTAATGAGTATTTTTTTTTGAATTTTTTTCCCTTTAAAAATTTAAAGTATCCCTTTACTTTGCTATTTTTTTTAACTTATTTATTTTAATTTATTAAATTTTCCCGGTTTGTTTATGGGGTTTTGTAAAATTGGGAAAATGGACGCAAAGGGCTGGGCCCCCCGGGGGGAAAGGGGGGAACCCCCCGGGGGGGCCCCCCCGACCCCTTGGGGGCCCCCCGGGAGGAGGCAGTCCCAAACCCCTCCCCGGGGGCCCTTTCCGCGCATGGGGGTCCCTAAACCCCCGGAAAAAAAACCCTGCGTCCCGAGGGGGCCCCAAAGGGGCCCCGGCCCCGGGTAGCAGGGGGACAAATTTGCCCCCCACTCCCGGGGCAGTGGGTTTGTCAGGGGAGCCCAGGCCCACTGCGTTGGGGGGCCCCGGGTGCCCCTCCCGGGCGGGTTGAAGACTTGGCCTTCACCCCCTCCCGGGGGCGGGGCTCCTACGGGTGCCCGAAGGGGCCCAGGTTGACATCACTCCACGCGCCCCCGGGCAGTGCAGCGGAACCGGGGGCCCGGGGCGGGGCCCCCGAGCCAAAAATTTTCTTTTTTGTTTTTTTTTTTTTAAAAAACTATCTAAAAGGGGGGTCCCTGGTACAAGGGGGCCCCTTTGGCTAAAAAGAGGGCCCTGGCTATAAAAGGGGGCCCGGGGCTACAAGGGGGGCCCTTTGGTTTTAAGGGGGCCCCCTTGGTAAAAGGGGGGGCCCCCTGGCTAAAAAGGGGGGGTCCCTGGTAAAAGGGGGGGGGCCCTGGCTAAAAGGGGGGGGCCCTGGCTAAAAGGGGGGGGGGGCCCTGGCTAAAAAAGGGGGGGCCTGGCTATAAAGGGGGTCCCGGCTAGAAGGGGGGCCCTTTACTACAGGGGGGGAAACCTGACAAAAGGGGGGAATCACGGCTACAAGGGACCCGGGGGCCCTAAAAAAGGGGGGTCCCTGGCTATAAAGGGGGTCCCTGGCTATAAAGAGGGTCCCTGGCTACAAGGGGGGGCCCGGCTAAAAAGGCGTCCCGGCTAGGAAGGGGGGGGACCTGACTACAAGGGGGGAAAACACGGGCTACAAGGGGGGTCCCTGGGCAAAAAGGGGGGCCCCCGGGGCTAAAAAGGGGGGCCCCAGGCTAAAAAGGGGGGGCCCCTTTCCCTATAAAGGGGGCCCCTTTCAAAAAAGGGGGGGTCCCTGGTTTACAAGGGGGGCCCCGGGCCCCCCCCTTATAAAGGGGGGCCCCTGGAATAAAGGGGTTTTTCCCGGGGCTAAAAAGGGGGGCCCCGGGCCTTTAAAGGCGCCCCCGGGCTAAAAGGGGGGGGCCCCTAAACTAAAAGGGGGGGAAATTCACTGGTACAAGGGGGGTCCCGGGCTAAAAAGGGGGCCCGGGCTAAAGGGGGGGGTCCCTGGCTTTTAAAAGGGGGGCCCCTGGCAAAAAAGGGGGGTCCCGGGCCTAAAAGGGGGGGTCCCTGGCTTAAAAAGGGGGGCCCCGGGGCTAAAAGAGGGCCCTGGCTAAAAAGGGGGGCCCCCTGGCTATAAAGGGGGGCCCCGGGCTAAAAGGGGGGGCCCTGGCTTTTAAAGGCGCCCTGGCTAAAAGGGGGGGGGGGACCTGACTACAAGGGGGGAATAAAGGGCTAAAAGGGGGTTCCCTGGTATAAAGGGGGTCCCTGGAAAAAGGGGGGCCCCTGGCTAAAAAGGGGTCCCGGGCTAAAAAAGGGGGGTTTCCCGGCTACAAGAGGGCCCTGGTTTAAAAAGGGGGGGCCCCCTTTGGCAAATAAAGGGGGCCCTGGCTAAAAAGGGAGGGCCCTGGCTATAAAGGGGGGGCCCCGGTATAAAGGGGGGGCCCTGGTAAAAGGGGGGGCCCCTGGCAACAAGGGGGGCCCTGGCTATAAAGGGGGGCCCCCCTTCTACAAGGGGGCCCCCTGTCTACAATGGGGGGCCCCGGGATACAAGGGGGGCCCTTTGCCCAACAAGGGGGGGGGGCCCTGGCTATAAAGGGGGGGCCCTGCCCTGAAAGGGGGGTCCCTGGCAAAAAGGGGGGGCAAACCTGATAAAAGGGGGGGGCCCCTGGCAAATTAAAGGGGGTCCCTGGCTACAAGGGGGCCCCTGGCTAAAAAAGGGGGGGCCCCTGGCTACAAGGGGGCCCCCGGGCACAAGGGGGGGCCCGGGCTACAAGGGGGGACCGGACTACGGGGGGGGGTACCTGGTTTTAAAGGGGGGTCCCCCGGGCTAAAAGGGGGGGGTCCCGGGTTTACAAGGGGGGCCCCCCTGGCAAATAAAGGGGCCCCTGGTTTATAAAGGGGGGCCTGACTACAAGGGGGGCCCTGGCTAAAAAGGGGGGCCCTTTGGCTACAAGGGGGGGCCCTGACTGCAAGGGGGGTTCCCTGGTACAAGGGGGGCCCGGGGCTAAAAGGGGGTGGTCCTAAATAAAAGGGGGGGTCCCTGGCTACAAAGGGGGGCCCGGGTTTTTAAAAGGGGGGGGCCCTGACTACAAAAGGGGCCCCTCACAAAGGGGTCCCGGGCTCCCTTTCCGGGGGCCCCTTTGGCTACAAGGGGGTTTTCCCTGGCTCCCTAAAGGGGGGCCCTGGCTAAAAAGGGGCCCCTTTGACTAAAAAGGGGGCCCCTGGTTTCCTAAAGGGGGCCCCGGGTTTAAAAGGGGGGCCCCCGGGATAAAAGGGGGCCCCTGATTTAAAAAGGGGGCCCCCGGGGGCTCCCTAAAGGGGGCCCCTGCCCTAAAAAGGGGGACCCGGGGTTTACCTACAGGGGGGCCCTAACCCTACGGGGGGGCCCCGGGACTAAAATGGGGCCCAGGGCTAAAAAAGGGGGAACGCTTTGCCCTACCTATTTGGGGGCCCTAAATCAAAGGGGGCCCTGGCTACCTAAAAAAAAAAAGGGGGCCCCCTGGACCCCCCTACACGACTAAAGGGGGGGGGGCCTGACTTCCTCCCAACACTACCAAAGGGAGTCCCCAAAACCCCTGAAAATTACCAAAAGGGGCCCTTAACTGCCGGGAATACAACTTCAGGGGAAACCCCTTTTAACTCCCTGTATACTCCCTTTAAAGGGGGGGGGCCCCCTAACTACCTACATTTTCCCCTAACTGGGGAAAACCCCACCTAACCTACAGATGGGGCCTTGCCTTTTGCCTCCCTTCCCTTTGGGGTCTTGTTCCTCCCTTTTGGTAAAAATAATTGAGAGGGCAGCACCTAGTTTTTAAAATTATCCCCAGGGGGGTTGCCCTTTCCCCACCCTCCAACCCCTCAGGAAAATAGGCCTTTTTAAATCTTAAAGGGCTTGTACCCGCTCCCCCCACCCCGGGGCAGTTTGTACAAGAGGGGGGAAAGGGGTAAAGAAAATGCGGGAAAAATTGGGGGGATTCAAAAGTATTTGTTGAAATTTTTCTGCGGGGAAAGAGTTTGGGGCCGTAAAAAAAAAGTCATCATGGGGGTGGGGAAACGGTGAGGGGAAAAAAAAGGGAAAAAAGAACAAATAAGAAAAGAAAAACAACCCCCTCAGATAGGAGTCCCCGGTGAGAAACCTGATTTCAGGGGTTTTTTTACTTCTATTTTTGGAAATCAGTGCTGAAATTCACTGTAATGGATGTGCCCCTGAGTGGTGCCCTGACATTTTTTGGGGGTCTCAAATTTGGCAGTTTTGTGGGTTTTTTCCCTGAGCTGGGGGTTCTGACCTTATGGGTTTTCTATTTTGGCGGGTGTTGTAGGTTATACCTGGGGCTGGTGTCTGACCTCTATGTGGTCTCTTATAGCAGTTTGAAAGGTTATACCCTGTGCGGGGGTGTCTGATTAAACTTTTGGGGTCTCTAAATGGGGGTTTTTGGGGTTTAAAATTTGAGCTGGGGGCCAGACCTTTGTGGTTCTCTATATGGGGTGGTTTGGGTTATCCCTGGCGGGTGTCGGCCCTCAAATGTGGTCAATATATGGGGGGTTGTTGTGGGTTTATACCTAGCTGGTTTAATCTTTTAGTGGTAAATTTTTTTGGCTTTTGTTAGGTTAACCTAGCTGATGCGACCCCCTATGTGGTCTTTTATGGGGGTTTTTTTTTTAGGTTATACCTGGGGCTTTGTTGCCCAAATATTTTTGGTCGCTATAGGGTGGTGTTTTTAGGTTATCCCTGAGCGGGTTTTTGATCTCTATGTGGTCAATATATGGGGGGCTTGTGGGGTTTATCCCCTGAGTCCTTTGTCTGACCTCTATGTGGTCCTTTTTGGGGGTTTTGTTGTAGGGTTATATCGGCGCCTTATAATGCCAGCGTAATGGGGTCCCTGTTTTGACCCTGTGATAGGATTTACACCTTAACTTTTTTTCCCTGGGGGTTTAAATTTTTGAAGGTGGTGGGGGTGTTTGACCAAAGGGAAACATGGTGGGGGATAATTTTATGTGGGTGGAGGGGGGGATTTTGTATGTGGGTGGAGGGGGATAGTGTATTTTGGGTGGGGGGGGATTTTGGTATGGGGGTTTGGAGGGGGGTTTTGTAGTGAGTGGAGGGGGATATTTTTTATGTGGGTTTGGAGGGGGGATTTTTGTATTTTGGGGGGAAAGGGGATATTGTTTGGGGGGAAAGGGGGGGGGGAAATTTGGTATTTTGGGGGGTGGGGGGATATTGTATTGGGGGGGAGAAAGGTTTAAAGTATGTGGGTGGGGGGGAAATATTGTATGTGGGTGGGGGGGGATATTGTTTTTTGGGTGGAGGGGGAGATTGAAGGGGGGTGGAGGGGGAAATTGTATGTGGGTGGAGGGGGGAAATTTGGGTGGTGGGTGGAGGGGGATATTGAAATGTGGGTGGAGGAGGAAAAAATTGTATGTGGGTGGGGGGGGGATTTTGGGTATGGGGGGTTTGGGGGGAGATTTTGGGTATGTGGGGGGGGGGGATATTGTATGTGGGTGGAGGGGGATATGGTTGGACTATTGGGCCTTTTTGTCTATGTTTATGTTGGAATTTTTGAAATGTGTGTACAAAAAAATTTTGGCCAAAAAATTTTTTTTTTACTAACAATAAAATTTCTTTTTTTGGGCACTGTTTTTTTGGTTTTAAAAATGGGCCCGCATTTATGCCCCGAGGGCCTTGGGAAAATTATTCTCATGTACAGTCGGGTGGGGCCCCCCCCAAGCGCTATTCCCCTGTGGGCCCCAGCCCCCCCAGTCCGAACGGGTGTGGACAAACTTACCTTGGGAGGATACAGCCTACGCGGGGTTTTGAGGAAGGGGAGAAAACCTCCAAAACGTACTGGGGGCTTTGGGCGATCCTCATGGCTGTTTTTTTCATACAGCCCCGTTTTCCCAAAAACAAGCTAGGGACATAAGACCACATGTATGAACCCCGCCGGGTCGGGGCGCACCTTTTCCGCAGTTTTCCGGCGGAATCTGCGCCTGATTTATGTCGGGGCCGGGGGGCGCGCTCAACATACATGTAAATCCCCCGCGCCTCCCTTTTTTTAGGGAGTGCGGGCGAGCGCAGTGCGGGGCTGCGCCTATGATTGGGGCCCCGGGGTGTGCGGTATAAGCGGGGAAAAAGCCCGCCGCGCCGGGGCCAGTGTGTTAGGGCAGTGGGGGTCGAGGCGCAGTGCGGGCTCGCCTTGATTCCTGCCGGGGGTAGCACCATACATGCGGGGAAAAGTCCCTGCGCCTCCCCAGTGTGGGGGGGAAAGTGCGGGGCATGGGGCGTGCGGGGACTTAGGCGCGTGGGGACTGCCCCGAAAAACAGTTCTTTCGAGACAGGCGGGGAAAAGGAGAAATTTTCCCACAGTCGGTCGGAGTATGAATCAAAAATCGCCTTTATAAAACGTTCAACATTCTCAGGAAAAGAGCTGAAACCTAAAAAATTTAAAAAAAAAAAAAAAATCACTTTCCAATATCCCAATTCAAGAAATTTGGATTTGGAAATTGCGGGAAAAACGTAATTCAAAAATTTTGAAAGTATTGTTGGTGGCAAAAAAGGCCAAACGAATAGGCGCGACAGTGACCCTTAAAACTATGGGGAAATTTGACCAATCAAATCCACGGGGGGATAGTTCAAAATACAGTAAAAATGCTGAAAAGAGCTGTTGGTAAGCTACCGGGATTTTGGGAGCTCAGCCAAATCAGAATAGGAGCGACAGAGACCCATTCAGCCCCTGGGGAAGTTTAGACCAATCAGAATCCACGGGGGGCAGTTCAAAATATTGTAAAAAAAGTTGAAAAGACTGATTGGCCCGAGCACGCTCGTGATTTGGCTAAGTTAAAAAAGGCGCCGTTATTTGGGGCCAAAAGGAGAGCGAGCGAGCTCCTATGGGTTTTCTAATCATCTGAAATCAAACTTACACGGGCCGAAATCAAAATTTTTTTTGACTACAGAAGTTGTCCCGATGGTATATAAAAGAAAAAATAAATGGGGGGGAATGAAAAAAAAATTAAATAATAAAATCATGTTTATTATTTTTTTTTCGTTTAGCCCGGATCAATAGTATGGGGTTCAAAAAAATAAAGAAATAAACATAAATTTTTTTGATTTAAAATTTTTTTTTTCGTTCCCCCCATATTTTCATTCGTTTTTTTATACAATGGTACAAATTTGTAGTGTTATAATTTGATTTCGGCCATGTAGAGTTTTATTTCAGATTGCATTAGAAAAGCCCGTCGCTCGGTCTCCCATTGGTCCAATTAACGGCGCCTCTTTTAACTTAGCAATCACAGGCACGCTCAGAATTTCTTTTTCCCCATAGAAATCTATGAGAAAGTAGCTCGCGCTCTGATTGGCTAAGCTGGACGAGCCCCGCCGGCTTCAACCAATCAGCTAGTTTCTGCAAATTTTTACTGTATTTTGAACTGTCCCGCCTTTGAATTGATTGGTCAATTTTTCTCCATAGGATATAATGGGACATTGTCGCTCCTATTCTGATTGGTCAATTCTCCCCCATAGTTATAATGGAGACATTTGTCGCTCCTATTCTGATTGGTGGTTATGCCGACCAATGAGAATAGGGTTAAACAATTTGAATTACTGTATTTCCCGGCAATTCATCTCTATTGCAAATCCCTATGTAGCGCCCGGGCTGGCGACAAACGCGTTGTTCGGGTTTTAACTGCTTTATTTGTAAAGAGGGTACGGCTCTTTATCTGGAATGTTTTACACTTAATAAAAATATTTTTGGATTAATACTTCATGCCGCACGGCGCTGAGAGAAAGATTTCAGAACGCCCATCTCTCCATAGATTTTATAATGGGGGGAAGTAGCTCCGCGCTCTGATTGGGGTGGGATATCCAAGCCACCGCTAGCTTAGCCAATCAGCTCTTTTTTCTTTCTACTGTATTTTGACTGTCCCGCCTTTGATTTTGATTGGTCCAAACTTCTCCATAGGATATAATGGGCCACTGTCGCTCCTATTCTGATTGGTTTCCAACTTCATTTCCCTAGGATATAATGGGTTTTTTGTCGCTCCTATTCTGATTGGCTGGCTTCTGCAGACCAATGAGAATAGCTTAAAACAATTTGAATTACTGTATTTCCGGCAATTCTCTCTATTGCAATTCCCTATGTAGCGCGTCTCCCGGCGACAAACGCATTGTTCAGGTTTTTAACTTTTTTATTTGTAAAAAAGGGGTTTTGGCTCTTTATCTGATTGTTTTACATTTAAAAAAAATAATTTTTTTTTAATACTTTTTCCCGCACGGCACTGGCCCAAAGATTTCAGTGCGCCCATTCTCCATAGCATAATGGGAATGTAGTGCGCTCTGATTGGCGGGGATAGGCCAAGCACCCGTAGCTCAGTCAATCATGTAACGTTGCAGGTAGTGGATCCGCGGGGACCACCCAAGCAAAGGGTGTAAGCCGTACCGGGGAGGGAAAGTCTAAGTAAACCCGGTTTTCCCCAGAGCCCGTCGCAAACGGGAGGACTTGCTGCGGCAGAAATACCAGGTCGTCCCACTGGCGTGGACTTGCTTGCGGGTGGCACCCGCAGGGGGTACAAAATGTGGCGTAGGCGAAGTCGGGGACAGGAAAGGGGTCAGGGCAGGGGCGGCATGGTTCGGGGTAAAGAACAGAGCGAAGACGGTTTCGGTACAGGGTAGAAATAAAGGGCAAAAAGTTTTCTCAAGGCAGTAACGCCAAAAGACCCGGCAAAGGTGACCCGGAAGGAAGGGGGTTAAATAGGGTCACCTGCAGCCTTAACCAAAAATGGGGTACTGCCCCTTTTAAAACCCTGAAGAGCGGCGCGGGGGGCTGCGCCTCCGGCCGGGCCCAGGGAAAAACTGGACGCGGGAGCGCGGAGAGGTAAGTGGCACCCGGCACCGACCCCCCCGGGGGACCGGCAGGGGCCGGGACCCCGGGGGTGGCCGCACGATTTGCCCCGCAGCCGGGCGGGGGGCTGCGGGACCACTCGGACAGTCCCCCCCCCCCGGGCCTCCTCCTCTTTCTGGTTGGAGGAACCGCAAAAAGCGACCGGGGCCCGGATGTTTCCCTCAGGTTCCCATGATCTTCCCCCGGACCAACCCCCCCCAAAAACCAAAAATTTCCGTTTTACCCCAAACCCGACCTCATAGCCAAGATTCTTTGACCGCAAATATTTTGGGAGGTACAGCTCGGGGGAGGGAGGGACAACTTTTTGGAGAAGGGGTTCAACAGAAGGGCTTCAGGGAGTCGGAAAAGTTGGGGGTCCGCTGGGGGGGGGTGGGAGTTTATGATATGGATTAATACGGCTCGGGTTTTAAAAGGGGCCCCGGAAGCTTGGACCCCTTTAGCTGGGGATTTTAAACCCCTAATTTTTGGCGGACGCCAGACTTTGTCCCCGGGAGTAAAGATTGGAGTGGTCTCCTTTTCTGTCCCCTGGGCCTTTCTTAAAACGCACGCTGCGGGGAAATGGGGGGTCTCCCTCCAGATGCCAGATAAGTGTGGACCAGGATCTACGGGGGCACCTCGGGGGAGGAGGACGAGGGGGGAGGGCGGGGATGCCGCCAATATAACAAAAAAGGGAGAGGCACCAGAACCCCCGGAACCCCGTAAAATTTTGTATGAAATTGGGCCCCAGGGTAGGAGGTGGGGCCAATCACCTGGCACAGAAACAAAATACGTAAGTATCCCCAGGTCTGATTGACCCCTCTACCTCCCCGTTAGATTGGGAGGGTAGGGATGAGAAAAGTTAAATTTCACCTGCAATCGGGAGCAGAGTGCGCCCCAGAATTTGGGAACGAACTGCCCCCCCATAGAGACGATGTGTGGGGCAGCCGGCAGGGGGAAAGATGGACTAAAAAACAGGGAGGAAAGACGTGGTGCGGAAGGAACCCGGGGCAGGGGACAAGTGTGACATCTTCAAAAAATATCGTAATGCCCCAGATCACGGTGTTCCCCGAAAAGGATGGAAAGGTGGTATGAAATCCTCGCCACTGGACCAGGAGTATGGGTGTAGGAGGATAGCAGCAGCCCGGAGGGCCGTGGCGGGGCCCCTTATTCGGGACAAGGGACAGGCACCCACAAAGTCCTTGTTTTCTTTAGCCACCCCGGGCCACCAGTAAAAACGAGAGATAAATTGGAACGATTGGGGGCCCCCGGATGTCCCCCCAAACAACGAGCAGTGTCCCCAATTCAGGATTCTTTGGCAAGTGGCCAAAACGAGGTCTTGCCAGGAGGTATCTCCCAAAGGGGGGGACGGGTGTGCTGGGTCAGGGTTCCGGAGGTTATTGTGTTGGGGTGGGCTCCTCCCCAGTGACGTCAGATGCGCGAGAGGAGCTCTCCTGATGTTCTTTTCAGCAGGGGAAAATGGATCCGGAAGTAAATTAAAAGAAAAGAGACCACCTTGCTTCCCCGGGGTTTTTGAGGCGCGGGCCGACGGGAATACTGAAGTTTTTTGATCCGTAAATACCTCAAAAGGGACGAGCCCCTTTAGAAGATGGGGGCCACTCTTCCCGGGCCACTTGATTGCGGAAATTCCGGTCCCTAGCTTTGTTCCTTTCCCCGCCGCGAGAAGGTCTTAGAGAAAACCGCGGTGGTAGTTTTCCCATTGGGACCCTTTGATAAGGATACTCCGGCCCCCACAAAGGCACCACCTCCGGGGAAAAAGGCTTCTCAGGGTCAGGGGTGACAAAATGGGGTCGGAAGAAAAAAGCCGACTTCAAATCTGAGAAGGCTCTTTCGGCCGCCGGGGGCCCAACATTTGGGGATTACCTTTTTCCTGGTGAGGGGCCAAATAGGAGCCACCGAGTAGAAAAAAATGAAAATAAAAAACTGCGATAATAATTTGCCAAAGCCCCAAAAAAAGTTGAATGGTCGAATCCAACAGGCGTGGCCATTGCGGGTACAAAGCTTAGTGGGGGTCCATCTGTAGACCTCGGTCGGGAGAGATGAACCAGGAAGGCAGATGGTTTTGGGGAAAAACCCCTTCTCTAATTTGGGTACAGCGGTTGCTCGAAGGCGTTCGGACTAGGCGACCTTGATAATGGGTGGAGGGCAGGGGAAAAACCAGGATGTCGTCCAGGTAAACGAGACACAGGTGTAGAAGGTCCCTGAAGTGTCCCTTTACGAACTCTTGAAAACCGCGGGGGGATTGCACAGCCCCCAAGGCATTACCAGATATCAAAATGGCCGTTCGGGTATTGAACGCAGTCTTCCATCTCTCCCTCAGATTCTGATGAGATTATATGCCCCCGGAGGTCCAATTTGGAAACACCTTGGCTCCTGTAGACGGTCAAAAGTTCCGTAATTAGTCAATGGGTACCGGTTTTTTACGGGAATCTGGTTCAGGCCCGGTAGTCGATCAAGGACGGGGGGAACCATCCCTTTTTCTGTACGAAAAAAACCCCGGTCCCGGGTTTATGGGATTGCGAATTTAAAACCCTTTTGCAAAGGGTTTTCCCGGATTATGTCCGACATGGCCTAGTCTTGGTCTGGCAAGGGGTAAACTCTGCCCCGAGGAGGCTGGCCCCCCGGGGAAAGGGGGTCATGGACAGTCATTTGGGGCGATGAGGAGGAAGGGATTCGGCTTTTTTCCGAAAAAGACGTCCCCTTAAAATCCCCGGGATTTTTGTTGGGGAAGACCTGGAGGGCCCGGGGCGACTATGAGGTGGAATGGCCCGGATGGCGCGGAACGAGGGCCCGCGTTCTGGCAGTTGGGGCCCCGCGTAGAAACCCCCCCGGTCTCCCGTTGAGGGTCGGGGCATGGAGCTGCACCCCCGGGAAAACCAAGAGGATCGCTGAGGGCGCGGGGAGGACAAGAGGTGATCTTCTCCTCGTGTAAAAGCCCTACGCGGGGACAATGGCTTGGGTTTCGTGCCGAATGGCCTACTAAGAAACTCACCCTCACGGAGGGGTATCACCCCGGGGGTTCTCCCGACGGGCCCCGGAAAGGGGATACGGGGAAACCCGGGCGGGTGAAAAAATTCCCCGGGGTCCAGAATCCGAAAGGCGGGGACCCGAAAAAAAGGTCCGGCACCCGAGACACCCCAAAACCCCCATAGTAAGGCTGGAGAGGAAGTGTTACACCTGGGAGCCTTCCCACAAAAAATAGGTGCGGGGTTTTCCCGCCGCTGAGGGCGAAGCGGGCAACCATTGCGAAAGTGATCCGGGGCTGGCACAGTAAAGGCACAAAATTTTTCTGCCCCACGGCGGGACGCTCCTGTTCGGACAGATGTGCCCGGTCCACCCGCATGGGTTCTTCAGTGGTAGGGGCCGAAGTGACAGCTTGGTCTTTGGAAGACCGGAGCCCGGCAGGCAGACGGCGTGGTCGGCGATTCACGTCCTGGCGTAGTTCCCCGGCCCTCGGCGAAGCAACATCGATCCGAGTCTAAATGGATCAGCTGCTTAGGGAGGCGGATCTCTCTAGCCCCTAGGGGGTCCCTTAACTTTGCCGGGGCAAGCCCTTTTTGAAAGTGGCACATAGTGCGGCGTCGTTCCAGGTAAACTCTGAGCAGGGTCCGAAACGAACTGCGTAGTCGCCCACCGAGGAGTCACCCCGGGGGAAGATTCAGTAGGGGTCTTGCAGAGGTGCCCGTGCCGGCTCTTCAAAGACATGCGGAACTCTGAGAGGAAAGCCGTAGGGCCCCGGCACGGTCGCCCGGGCCCAGAGAGGGGTGGCCCAAGCTAGAGCCCTTCCCCGGGCAGCAGATGCCCCGAAGGGCCCCTTGAAGTTCAGTGGGGAAATTTACCAGCCATCAACTCAACGTGCATCGGCCTGGGTAATAAAAACCCCTGCACATTTGGGCCCCTAAACTTGTGGTAGTGGTAAGCGTGACGAGAAGCCCGGTGCTGGTGGAGGTGTCGCCCCGGAAGGGGGTCGGGGCTGTTGGTTTTTCCAGGAGCTGTGCATCTGCGGACAATGGTTCACTGTGGGCTTTTGGCTAGTTGATGTGACTGCTGAGCCAATAATCGCCGTGAGATCCCCTTTTCCCGGGAAAGGTACCTTTGGGCCCGGGTCCATGGCCGGATCTTACTGTAACGAATGCAGGTAGTGGATGCTGGACCACCGCAAGCGATGGTGTAAGCCCTACCCGGGGGAGGAATCAAGTAGAACCGGTTTTCACCAGAGCCCCCCCGCCCAAAAAGCGGGAGGACTTTGCGGGGCGGGGAAATACCCGGTGTCCCAAATGGCGTTTTTTTTTTTTTTTTTTTTTTTTTCTTGCTTGCGGTGGCAGCCAAAAGGCGTGCGGGTACAAAAAATCGGAAACGTAGGCGAAAATCGGGGACAGGAAGAGGTCAGGGCAGGCGGCAATGGTTTGTGGGGCAAAACAAGCGAAGACGGGCGGTTCACGGAGACAGGGATAAAGGCGAAGAAGCTTTTTCTAAGGCATAAGCACAAAAAATCCGGCAAAAGGGGACCCGGAAGGAAGGGGGGGTTTTTTAAAGGGTCACCTCAGCCTTTAAAAAATAATGGGGTTTCTCCCTTTAAATCCGAAGGCCCGGGGCGGCCCCAAGGGCGGGCAGGCACTCCGGGCCGGCCGGGAACGGGAGGACGCGGAGTGCGGAGAGGTTAAGCGGGCAGCCGGGGCCCACCCGCGGGACCGGCAGGGGCCGCCGGCCCCCGGGGGTGGCCGCCGAGTGCACCCCCCACCCGGGGCGAGGGGCTGCGGGACCACTCGTACGAATCAGCTCTTTTCTGTCTTTTTTACTGTTTTTTGAATTATCCCGCCGTGAATTCTTATTGGTCAAACTTCTCCTTAGCTAAAAAGGGGTCTCTGTGCCCTATTCTGATTGGCGAGCAGAAGCCCCCGTAGCTCACCCAAATCCCTCTTTTCTGTTTTTTTACTTATTGAAATTTTCCCGCCTGATTCTGATTGGTAAATCCTTCCCCTAGGTTTTTAATGGTTCACTGTCGCTCCTATTCTGATTGGCCTTTATGCGACCAATAAAAATAGGTTTCAGAATTTGAATTACGTTTTTCCCGGAATTTCAAATCAAAATTCTTGATATTGGGGCGTTCTAGATTTTTGGAAAGTGTTTTTTTTTTTATTATGTTTATTTTTGGGGTTTAGCTTTTTCGGGAATTTTTTTCCCGCTTTATAAAGGCGATTTTTCGGAATCATACTCCTGCTGCAGGGGGCGAAGGCCAAGTTTCTGTCGGATCTTTTATTGCTTCCTCGCATGTTCCGATCCTGCTTCACTTCGCCTCTGTCGGAGGATTTAGACCAAAATAAACCCGGTTGCTTGTGGAGTGCCCCAGCGCTGTACTGCCCTCACTTTGCTGACTCGCCCTCGTAATGCCTCGGGGTTTTAGAGTGCGCCCGGGCCGCCCTGGAACCTACCCCGCGCCCCACCGCGCCCCCCTGCCCGCCACTTCTGCGGGGCGCACCCTTAAAGTGGCGAACGCTGGCCTAACATGAATCCCCGCGTCCGACAGCGGGATTGGGGCTGGGAGGCACGTATACGCCAAAAAAGGGGTGAAAGCCCGTCATAATGCGCCCCCTAAGTAAGAATTTTCTATGTTGTTTCCTCAAAAGTTGAAGGATTCTGCATCACGGGTTTTAATGCTTTGTCAGAGTTTTGGAAGATACGATGTTTTCCTATTTGTACGGACTGTATATAATATGAATCGTTTTCTATAAAGTTTGAAAATATTAAGGACTGGTCTTTATTACAAAGAATTATGCATATGGGCGTGGAAAAAGCCATTATCTCTACAGTCCTCCGTTGATGCTTGTAGATCGAAAAAAATAATGGCCAATTTTTAAAAACAAAAAAACTATCCACCGGGGCTCTGACTATCAAAACCCCCATGTCTGTTTTTTGTAGGTTTTCTTGGCTGTTCTTTGGTTTTTGCCGCCACTGCTTTTTATGTCCTGCCAGCAGTGTCTTACATCTTTGCTGCAGCAGATCAACAAGGCAAAAGCAAAAATGCAACACAAATTATATATAGATCTCAGCCAAAAAAAAAAAAATTATTTTTTCCCAGAAAATTTTGAACGAAAACACTGTATATTTGGCGTGCTAAATCTGAAAACAGTTTTCAAATTGACTCTAGTTTCTTAACATAGAATACTCGAAGTGTAGAGTTTTTCCTAAAATTATCGTAAATCGTTGTGAACCTATTCTTGTTTATTCATTTTACAAAAATTCAGATTGTTTATTATAACGTTAATATCATAATTTAAATGTTTTATGCAATTATTTTTTAATTTTAATTTTAATTCCCCTTTTTTTTCTGCATGTGGGGTAACAGAGCAAGGCAAGATCACTGGGAAAAAAACTGAATGGCCATCAAGGGATTTTGGGGGGCGAGATAAATCATTTAAAGAGCCATTCTTCCCCCCACCCACATAAAGCGGGGTTTTAAAGAACAATTTGTCAAAGCATTGGACAAAAATGGTGACTGCATCAAGTATAAAACTGCAGTCATTCCGGACTCAAAAAGAAAAAAATTTAAAGCCGGAATCTTTGACGGTCCTCAAAATTCGGAAATCTAAAAAAAATTTGGAGTTCATAAAAGTCATGAATCACATCGAAGCTTCTGCCCGGAGAGTTTTTTCTCTGTTGTGAAAGAATTCTTGGGTAACCAGAAGACATAACAGAAGAATGGGGCAAAAACATGTCGAAACTTTTAAAACCTTGGGAAAATATCACATAAAGGATCACTATCTCCACAGCCATCTTCATAGACAAGCTTGGTGACTATAGCGATGAACAAGGAGAAAGATTCCACCAGGATTTTAAGGTGATGGAAGAAAGGTTCCAAGGCAGATGGGACACGAACATGATGGCGGATGGGACACACACATGATGGTGAATAGGACATGCACATGATGGCGGATGGGACACGCACATGGGGGACCCCCAAATTACCACTCCACTGGTGGGCCCCAAAAATCAGCTCCCCTGGTGGGGCCCCAAAAATACTCCCCTGGGGCCCAAGAGTCAACTCTACTGGTGGGCCCCAAGAAAACAACTCCCCTGGTGAGCCCCAAGAATCAGCCCACTGGGGGGCCCCAAAAATCAAAATCCATGGGAGCCCCAGAATCAGCTCCCTGGGGGCCCCAAGAATTCCCCACTGGTGGGGCCCCCAAAAATCAGCTCCAGGTGGGCGCCACGAATTAACTCTATGGTTTGGGGACCCCGAATCAGCTCCACTGGTGGGCCCCACGAATTAACTCTACTGGTGGTCCTCAAGAATCATCTCCACTGGTGGGTCCCTAGAATTAACTGCACTGGTGGGGACAAATAACACTCTACTGGGGGGCCCCCAAGAATATTCTATGGTGGGCCCCCAAAAAACAATCCACTGGTGGGCCCAAGAATCTCCCACTGGTGGGCCGCAAAAAATTTATCCATGGTGGGGGAGACCAAGGTTGCTACCCCTGTGTGGCTACTCGTGGTGACCACTGAGAGTCCAAGCAAGGAACCAGGGAGACAGACACATGCGTAGAAGAGTAACTAGAGGGAGGTTAACGCCTAGTGTGGTGGTCAGCAAGCAGCCAGAAAGGGCACAGGTCCCGGGTCAAGATACCTCAACAAAGGGGCCAGTGCAAGGACAGGAAGTTCCTTACATCCCAGGTGGTGCCAGCTATTGGAGCACCAATGAATCGCTGTCCCTTTAAATCTTAAAGAGCCAGCGTGAGCCCTAGGGAGGATGGATGAAAACAGCAACAGGGAGTGGAGCCGGAGCGTGAAGAGGTAAGTAACTGCCATGTGTAGGCCGGGGAGCCCAGAGATGAGCTTGTCC
>JAODAL010061702.1:0-20169 GCA_025379985.1 Phyllomedusa bahiana | reverse complement strand
TTTAAGAAGCAACAAGGGGAAAATTAACGGGCAGCTGCTAGGGGCCTTCAGAAGCTACTGCCCTGGGGTTTCCGGGCCCCGGGGGTGCCGGGGCTCCCCGCGCCCCGCCCCTCGCTGCTCGGGTCCCCGCCTGGCCCACTTACCAATCCGCCCTCCTATGTTTCCCCTGCTTCTGCCGGCCCCGGCCCCGCGGCTGTACCCGCTTTTAAGGACGCGCGGGGGGGGGTAAAGACTGGTTGTTTTAAAAGGGCCATTTCCCCAGGTAATTGTCAATTGCCGGCTGCGGGCCCCTATAAAAAGGTTTTCCCCCCTGCACTTTCTGCCGATTTTTTTGGTGGGGCGTTTAGGGAGTTTTGGAGTTTTAAGATTTTTCCGTATTGTTTTACCCGGTTTTTCCCGCCCCGTTCCCTTTTTTTTCCCCTGACCTTGCCTTTTTTGCCGCCGGGCCCTGACCGTCGCCCGTCCTGCCCAAACAAAACCCTCCCCCCGGGCCAGCCCTGCCCTTTCTGTTTTTCCCCCCAAATAACCCTTTTCCGGTTTACGTTTTCTGTACCCGCTTTTCCCCCCGGTTTCGCCATGGGCAAGCAAGTCACGTCAGGGGTAGTAAACCTGGTAGCCTCACACCGCAGCAGGGCCCATCCCGTTTTTGCGGCGGGCTTCGGGTTAAAAAACCGGGGGCTACTTGACCCCTTGCCCCCCTGGGGGGTTTAAAACTATAAACGTTTGGGCAGGGGTTTCCAGCAAATTTAACCAAAACCTTTAAACAGCTCCCAAATTCGGCCCAAGACCCAAAAGAGCCTGAAAAAACAGTGGCCAGGTTATTTTTGGGACCTGTAGGACAAAAGCCAATAGTGTCAGTGGGCATCTTACTGCTGGGGGAAAATTTGTAGAGTCACAGGGGTTTTGCCCTAGGAAAAGGGGCAACTGCCACAAATTTGGGGGGTTAGCCAGGCTTGCATTGAACGCCATGTGAGTTCAAAAAGGTGAAACCCTAGATGTAAACTTCGGGTCAGTTAGAAAGTGTTTTTTTTTTGGTTGAATTTGCTTTGTTTTGTCCCCCCTTTTTTTAAGAATACAAGACGAGTAAAATGGGGACTAGCTGCAGAGCCTAATTTTTGGGGGATCTATGGGACAAACCTTTTAGGGGCCAATGTGAAGGACCTGCTGTGAGCTTTGAAGATTTACTCCTAAAAGGGACTGTGAATGAGCCCTTTGGAGGTTTGCAAAGATCAAACTTTTTGAGGATTTGGTAAATGAGCTGCCATGACCCTTGAAGATTACTCCTTAAAGGGCCCTGTGAGGGAAATCCGTTGTGAGCTGCGCAGTTTCTACTCCTTGAGGACTGTAAAGGGAAAGGTTTTCCCTGTGACTGCGAAAGACAACTCCCTTGAGGACTGGAAGGGAAAGTCTGCTGTGAGCTGCTGCAGATTTTTCCCCAGAGGACTGGGGAAAGGGGAGGTTGCTTGAGCTGCTGAGTTTCTACCCTAGGGGGACTTTAAAGGAGCCTGCCATGGGGGCACTGCAGATTTAAAAACCCTTTTAGGACTGTGAAGGAGGCTGTGTGGGGCTGCTGGAGATCTACCCCTTTGGGGGGAAGGACTGTGAAGGAGTCTGCTGTGAGCTGCGCAGTTTAAACCCCCTAGGGGGACTGTGACAAGCCTGTGGAGCTGCTAAAAGTTTAACCCCTAGAGGACTGTGAAGGAGCGTTGTGAGCTGTAAAAGATTTTAATTTCCT
Source organism: Phyllomedusa bahiana (assembly GCA_025379985.1). Classification (NCBI taxonomy): domain Eukaryota; kingdom Metazoa; phylum Chordata; class Amphibia; order Anura; family Hylidae; genus Phyllomedusa; species Phyllomedusa bahiana. Next base: position 18,434 of record JAODAL010061702.1, on the reverse strand, counting down.
AGAGGACTGTAAGGAGTCTGCTTTTGGTTTGCGCAGATCTACTCCTAAGGACTGTGAAGGACCCTGCGTGACTCTCAGATTTTCCCCCTAGAGGACTGTGAAAAGAGCCTGCTTGACTGTTTAAAGATTACTCCTGGGCCCTGGAAGGGGCTGGGGACCCTGTAAAGATTACCCTAGAGGCCTGTGAAGGAGTCGGGCTGTGGCTGCTGCAGTTTCTATTTCCTAGAGGGAATGTGAAGGAGTCCGTTTTGAGCTGCTGCGATTTACCCCTTGAGGCCCTGTGGGGGAGTCTGCTGTGAGCTGCTGCAGATCAACCCCTTTGAGGCCCTGTGAAGGAGGTGCGTGAGTTCTGCAGATCTACTCCAAAAGGACTTTTGAAGGGGGGCGCTGGGGCCTGCTGCAAATTTCTACTCCTAGGGACTGTGAAGGAGGTGCGTGAGCTGCTGCAATCTATCCTAGAGGATTTGTGAGGGAGGCGGGCCTTTGAGCTGCTGCAGACCCTACCCAGGGGGGACTTTTGAAGGGGGGCTGCTGTGAGTGCTGCCAGATCTACTCCTAGGGGATGTAAAGGGGCCCCTCCCTAAAGGGCAGCAGATTTTACTACTCCTTGAGGACGGGTGAAGGGGTGCTGTGACTGTGGAGCCTACCCCTAGAGTACGTAAAGGGGAGCCCTGCTTGATGCTGCGATCTACCCCTGGGGAGGACTGTGACGGACCCTTGCTGTGAGTTTCCTGAAATCTACTCCAAAGGGGGACTTGAAGGGGGCCCTGCTGTGAGCTGTAAAAGTTTCAAATCCTAGGGGGACTGTGAAGGAGGCTGCTGAAAACTGCTGCGATTTTCCTCTAAGGGGAAACTGTAAAGGGAGGCTGCGTGAGCTGCTGAGATCTACCCCTAGGGGACGGGTGGGGGAAAGTTTTGCTTTTAGCTGCTGGAGATCAACCCCTAGAGGACTGGAAGGAGTTGCTGTGGTGCTGCAGATCTACCCCTAAAAGGACTGTAAACGGAGCCTGCTGTGAGCTGTGAAGATCTATTTCCTAAGGACTGTGAAGGGGGCCCTTGCGTGAGCTGCTAAAATTATACCCTAGAGGCGTAAAGGGGGGCCTGCTGTGAGCTGCTGCAGATCACTCCTAGGGGATTGAAGGAGTCATTTTTGATGCTGCAGATCTACTCCTTAAAGGATTTGTGAGGGAGTCTGCGTAGCTGCTGCAGATTCTCCAAAGAGGACTGTGAAGGAGGCTGCTGTGAGTGTTCGATTTTACCCCCAAAAGGGACTGGAAGGAGGTGCTTGGCTCTGAGAATCCCCTTAAAGGACTGGAAGGGGTTTCCCTGTGGCTGCGCAGATCAAATCCTAGGGGAAACTGTAAAGGGGAGGCGCCGTGGCTGCTGCAATTACTCCTAGAGGACTGTGAGGGAGTTTTGTTTGTGGCTTTTGGAAAATTTACCCCTAAGGACTGGGAAGGGAGTTGCTGTGAGCTGCTGCAATCTACCCCTAGAGGACTGTGAGGGGAGCCTGCTGTGAGCTGAGAAGATCCCCTCCTAGGGGAGGGGAAAGGGAAGGGCTGCTGTGGCTGCTGCAGATTTTTCCCTAGAGGACTGTGAAGGAGGCTGCTGTGAGCTGTGCAGATCTACCCCTTTAGGGGAAATGGGGAAGGGGGCTGCTGGAGCGCGCAGATTTTACTCCTAAGGACTTTGGACAGACCCTGCTGTGAGCTAAAGAAGATTACCCCTTTGGGGGGACTTTGAAGGGGGCTGCTGTGAGCTGCTGCAGTTTCTACCCAAGGGGACTGTGAAGGGGGTGCTGTGACTGCTGCAGTTTCAACCCCAAGGAGGGGAGGGGAGTCTGTTTTGAGCTGCGGGAGATTTACCCCTAGGGACTGTGAAGGAGTCTGCTTGACTGCGGGCAGATCTCCCCCTAAAAGGGACTGTAAAGGAGTCCCTGTGAGCTGCTGCAGATCTATTTCCTAAAGGCTGTGAAGGAGGCTGCTGTAGCTGCGGGCAGATCTCCTCCTAAGGGACTGTGCCCGGACCCCCTGCTGTGAGTGATAAAAGATCTACCCCTTTGAGGATTGTAAAGGGCCTCCCGGGTGACCCTGCTGCAAATCTACTCCTTGAGGACTTTTTGCGGACCCTGCTGTGACTGCTGCAGATCAAATTCCTAGGGGAACTGGAGGGAGGCTGCTTGAGCTGATGAAGATCAACCCCTTTGAGGACTGTAAAGGGAAAGCCTCCCGGGTGAGCTGCTGCAGATTACTTTTGAGGACTGTGCGGAGCCGCGTGAGCTGCTGCAGATCTACTCCTAGGGGGGACTGGAGGGAGGCTGCTGTGAGCTGCTGGAGATTTTACTCCTAGAGGACTGTAAAGGGGATCTGCTGTAAACTGCTGCAGATCTACTCCTTGAGGAGGGGAAAGGGGAGCCTCCCAAATGAGCGGGGGGGGGCCGGGATTACCCCTTGAGGACTGGGGGGGGGGGAGGGAAAGCCTGCTGTAAACGGGCTCCCAAAATCTACCCCCTAAAGGGGATGTAAGGAGGCTCCCCTGTGAGCTGCTGGGTTTCTACTCCTAGAGGACGGGTGGGGGGGAAAGCCCTCTGTGAGTGCTGCAGATTACCCCAAAGGGACTGTTGCGGACCCTCCCTGGGGAGCTGCTGAAAAATCTACTCCAGAGGACTGTGAAGGGGGGCCTGCTGTGAGCTGCTGAAGATCTACTCCAAAGGGGGCCCGGGGAAGGGAGGCTGCGTGAGTTTCTGCAAAATCTATCCTAGGGGGACTGTAAAGGAGCCCCGTTTTGAGCTGCTGCAGATCTACTCCTTGAGGACTGGTGAGGGAGTCTGCTTTTAGCTGCTGCAGATCAACTCCTAGAGGATTTTTAAGGGGGCTCCCTGTGAGTGCGGGCAAAAACCTCCCCTAAAGGACTGTGAAGGGGGCTCCCTGTGAGCTGTTTGCGATCTATTTCCTGGGGGAAAGTAAGGAGGCTCCCTGTGAGCTGCGGGCAGATCTACTCCAGAGGACTGTAAAGGAGGGCTGTTTGTGACCGCTGCAATCTACTCTAGAGGACTGTGGGGGATTCTGCGGGTGAGCTGCTGGAGATCTACTCCTAGAGGACTGGAAGGAAGTCTGCTGTGAGCTGCTGCAAAATTATCCTAGAGGACTGTGACGGAGCCTGCTGTGAGCTGCTGAAAAACTACCCCTAAGGCCCTGTGAAGGAGGCTGCTTGAGCTGTGAAGATCTACTCCTAGAGGATGTGAAGGAGGTTTGCTTTTGACTGCTGCGATCACCCCAGAGGACGTGAAGGGGGCCCTTTTTGGGGCCCCTGCAGTTACTCCTTAGGACTGTGAGGAGTCTGCTGTGAGCGCTGCAGATCTACCCTTGGGACTGTAAAAGGAGGCTGCTTGGCTGTGCAGACTACTCCTAAGGACTGTAAAGGAGTCCCATAGGCACTGCAGATCTACTACTCCTAGAGGACTTGTAAAAGGGAGGCTGCTGTGAGCTTTTTCAGATCTACTCCTAGGGGGACTGTAAAGGGAGGCGCTGTTAGCTCTCCCAATTACCTAGAGGACTGTGAAGGAGGCTCTGTGAGCTCTAAATTCAAATCCTAGAGGACTGTGGGGGAGCCCCTGCTTTTAGCTGTGCAGTATACTTTTATAGGGACTGTGAAGGAGTCGCTGGAGATGCTGCAGACCCTACCCCAAGAGGACTGTGAAGGAGTCTGCTGTGATGATGAAGATCTACTCCTTGAGGACTGTGAAGGAGCCTCCCGTGAGCTGCTGCAGATCAATTTCCTTTAGGGGATTGTGAGGGAGGTGCTTGAGCGTGGATATTACTCCTAGAGGACGTGAAGGAGTTGCTTTTAGCTGCTGCAGACCCTTACTCCTTGAGGACTTTTGAAGGACCCTGCCATAGCTGCTAGATCAAATCCTTGAGGACTGTGACGGAGGTGCTGTGAGCTGCGGGCAAAATCTACTCCTAAAGGAGGGAAAGGGAGGCTGCTGTGAGCTGCGGGAGATCTACCCTAGAGGACTGTGAAGGAGTCTGCGTGAGTTTTGCTGCAAAATCTACTCCTAGGGATTTTGGAGGGACCCCTGCTGTGAGTGCTGAAGTTTCAAACTCCAAGGGGGACTGTGAAGGGGCTGTTTGTGAGCTGCTGAAGATTTTCCTAGAGGACTGTGAAGGAGGCTGCTGTGAGCTGCGCGGGATTTTACTCCTGGGGAAACTGGGGAAGGGGGTCCTTTTTGAGCTCGGGCAGACCCTACCCCCTTGAGGACTGGGGAGGGAGTAGCTGTGAGCTGCTGGAGATCTCCCCTTGAGGACTGTAAAGGGGAGTCTGCTGTGAGCTGCTGCGATCTACTCCTAAAAGGACTGTGAAGGAGCCCTCTGTGAGCTGCTGCAGTTTAAACTCCTAGAGGACGGGTAAAGGGGGGGGTTTCGTGAGCTGCTGAAAGATCTATCCTAGGGGAAATGTGAGGGGTCCCCCCGGGGGGCCCCTGGAGCGGGATGAAGATCTACTCCTTGGGGACTGTGAAGGAGCCTGCCATGAGCCTGCTGCAGATCTACTCCTTGAGGACTGTGACGGACCCTTGCTGTGAGCTGCTGCAGATCTACTCCTAGAGGACTGTGAGGGAGCCTGTTCTGAGCTGCTGCAGATCTACTCCTAGGGGATTTTCAAGGAGTCTGCTGTGAGCTGCTGCAGGTCTACTTCTAGAGGACTGTGAAGGAGTCTGCTGTGAGCTGCTGCAGATCTACTTCTAGAGGACTGTGAGGGAGTCCGTTGTGAGCTGCTGCAGATCTACTCCTAGAGGACTCTGAAGGAGGCTGCTGTGAGCTGCTGCAGATCTACTCCTAGGGGATTGTGAAAGAGGCTTCTGTGAGATGTTGCAGATCTACTTCTGGAGAATTGTGAAGAAGCCTGCTATGAGCTGCTGAAGATCTAATATTGGAAGACTGTGAAAGAGCCTGCTCTGACCTCCTGCAGATGGGCTCTTAAAGGACTATTACGAAGCTGCTATTGGTTCTAAAGAAAAAAACACACGTTAAATGGCGCTCTATAGATTAAAGAACTGAAAAAAGGAGATGTGATTTAGAACTGCTCACCAGAGAGAGCTGTGTGTATTATTTGAACATCCTTGGACCTCCTTGCAATACTTCAAAAAATATCAAAAAATCTGTGGGTACTGTAGAAATGGACCAGTTTCTGACAATATAAATCAACAGGAGTGTTAAAGGGGTTCTCCAGGACTATATTTTTATTTGATATAGGGCTTACATCTGTATTATATTAAACTTTGTCATTCATACTTAAAGGGGATTTGCCACCAGACCAAGTACTGACCTCCATTCAGCATGAGAGCAAGATGTAAACAAATCACGCTGAGTCATGAAGCTGCAGTGGAGAGAGGGAGAGGGGAGGGGGGAGTGAGGAATCCAAAGGGAGCATCTCAAAACTTAAGTGAACTATAAACAGTACAACAGTGTATTCAATACAGCAAAGACACAGAGTGTCAGGGCGGCACTGTCAGGAGAAACCTTATCTGCTAAGCACTAATGTAAATGTAAACAAATCACGGGGCTGACAGGAGACGCACACAGACACACACAGCCAGAGACAGAGCCTGCCCTAAGGGGATCCTGTGACATGTTCACTCAAATAATCAAACAAAACTTGTGAATTCTGATCAAAAGAGAACACCTTTTCTAAACAGCAGATGAAAGCTTCTTCATCAGATAAAGCAGGGATCTAATAACACTACAGTTAGTTATTCTGTATACAAAAGGAAAACATATTGCTACCCGATGCCTTAAAAGACCATTCATTCTGCCTGTCCCTCAGATAAGAAGTTGATTCCGCAAGCGCGGCCTTTCAGCTCCTGGGTGTGACTAGGGGAAGCTTTGTGGTAACCAAGGGGGGTTGAGAAATGCTGTAGCTCTCAGAGTTTTCACTTTTTTTAATCACATATATTTAGAAAAGTGATTAAATTACATTACATGGTGGCAAAACCCCTTTAAAAAATATCCACCTGTCCTGCAGTTCAGAACAAGGCAAAAAGCCTTACCTCCTGCAAACCATGTGACGTTCTTTGATCACATGACCTCAATGAACGTTTTGCCATCACTCAGTGGGTGTGCTTTGAAGCCAGGCTCAGCTGAGGAACACTCCCCTGTAGTGGGTGTGATCTGAGCAGAGAACGATCTAGCTGCATCCACTCTTGCCAGCCTGTAGTTTGAAAGTTAATAGAAGTAATTACATTAGAGTACTTGCAGGGGAGGGGGGATTGTTTATTTTTGAGTCATACTGGCAGGACTTAATAACACTTATGGAAACAGAGGACAACAGTTCAGAGCTGGGGGTTGTATACTGCTGTCATGGATATGTGACTGCAGCTCTGTACAATTTACACAGTGACCTGTGAGTCCTAACTATCATCATTATCATGACAGCAAGTACAGAGCTGGGGGGATTACACACTAATGTCAGCACAATGTCTAGCAGTGATAAGAGTGAAGGGAAGTCCTAGACTTCAATGCAGTCTGGGAGTTGTAGGAAACAAATGCTGGCGAACTACTGACACTCACACAAGCAGGAAGTTTCACTGCAAAAAGTGAATCTTATGACAGATGAATAAGGAGACAGATGAATAAGAAAAGAAACACATGAAGGTAGTGGAATATTTTTACTTTTCCAAATAAATGCTGTTTAGTGTTCTATGAAATCTTTAAACTCCCAGATAACACCTTTAATATTTTTTAGGATTCAGTGCAAAACACGGGACTGCCCAGGGGCATAGCTTCAGTTGGTACAAAGGTAGTAGTTGGCCCCTGATGTCTGAGAAGGCCCACAAGCCCTTTACTAAATAAGAAGACACTAGCATTGTAAATTAATATGTTAGGTGGCTGGCTCATTATAGATTTGCATTGAGCTTAGGAGCTACAAGTGATGCCTGTGGCAAAACAGATGCAATTGGATCCTTTATATCTATCGTGGAACCAGTAACACCAGAACTGACAGTACCAGTTCCATTTGTGGTGTTCTATCCCTTGGTGTTGTACTTTTAAATTCATGTTCATACAGTTTTATCTGGTATTATCCTTAAATTGACTCCAATATGGAAATTGCAAATTTGACCCGTTGTGGTCAAACCAACAAATCAGGCAAAATTACTTGCTAGAAACAGTCATGCATGCTAAAAGATGTAAATCCACAACAAGTGCTGACCTAATCCTTGCAGTAGAGTCACACATGACCGATTCTGCTGAAGAAATGTATTTGACTAATCAGTGATTTATCTAAATGACTTTTTCTTAGGTAACAGGTACATAGATTAAATCAGCTGCAGAAAAGTATCTTCTAAGAGAACAAGAAGTTCAGTCCCAGGCATTTTGCAAAAATTCACTGGTGCAAAGTTTTCCAATAATTTGTGATTTTACTGAGCACATCACACGTCTATAATAAAAACTGCACTGGTGCCAGGTTCCCCTTTAGAGGGTTCGTGCAGGCAGTTTTACAACGTGAATAAACACTAAGGGCCACATGTATGAAAACTGTCTAGGTCTAAGACTTTCTTTGTTGCCCATAGCAACCAATCAGAGTCCCCCCCTTTGATTTTTCTCAGAGCACTATATGAAAAGAAAGGGGCGCTCTGATTAGTTACTATGGGCAAAAAAAAAAAGTCTTATACCTAGACAGTTTTCATACATGTCCCCCTAAATCTGTAAATTATCAATTACAAAAGCTAATGAAAAGAAATGAAAAGAACCGAATCAAAAGTAGTGATTTGCACATTTACTTACTTAAAGAACACTGACCCCCTGACAAAGCCAGCGGCGTAAAGCGCATGGGAGTTTCTCCTTTTACCCGTCCGGTCTGTATATTTCTCTAGTGTGATGGCTATTTCTTTATGGAAGTTGTATGTGATTTTTACCTTACATTGAGTACTCTTGGGGGTGTTTATTTATCATCACATACTTCATTCACCTATATATGCTCTATGGATATTGATATTTAACGCGGGTGTTTTGTACTATAGCACTACTTCTTTTATGTGTTTCTCTCACCATTTTTTTTTAATAAACTTTGTTTTATATGTAAATTTTTTATTGTTGGAGTATTGGTTGCCTTATTGGTGTTGTTTTAATCATTTGATACATACCCCTTATTTATCTTTGTTGACTGGCCTTACTCTTACAAGTGTAATATGAATTAACTCTAAAACTGAAAGGGCATGTCCACACGGCACGGGTTTTCGGACGGTTTTTCAGGCGGTTTGCGGTTTTTCAGACCGCCTGAAAAACCGCCGAAAATGAGCACAATTGTGCTCTATGGAAAACCCATGCAGCAGTCCCCACTGCACGGGTTTTCCGCCCGACTGTTTAGTCGCCGGCGGACCGGCGGCAAAACATTGAACATGCACCATCTTCCGTCCGGTTTCCGGACGGAATCTGTGCTGTTCAATGGGAGGGCTCATCGCGGAGAAAAGCCGTCCTCCCCGCGGCCGTGAGGACGGCCGCAAAACAGGACAAATGCCGGCCGGCGAACCGGCCGGTATTTGTCCTGTGCCGTGTGAACGGCCCCTAAGGGTGGGTCCACGGCATATGCAAAATACCTGTCGGGATTTTGGCTGTTTTAGAATCCAGCTGGTATTTTGTCCTTTTTTGCATGATTTTAGGGGACGGTTTGTGAATTCACCCGTCCCCCTCAACCATCGAAACGTACATATTCTGCCCGAAAACCAGCAGAAAATCCATTCAGTGTGGTCTGCTGAACGGATCTTCTATAAAAGTCTATGAGGATGGTTGCTTGGCGGTTTTCAAACGGTGTCTAAATCCACAAAGCATCTGAAAAGCCGACCAAAAACCAAGCTGTGTGGACAGATCCTAAATCGTCTTTCACAAGAGCTTAAAAAAATGTGAAACACCAAAGATGTAAGCAATTTTATCAATAGTAATTTGCACTTTCCCTTACTTAAAGAATACTGACCCCTGACGAAACCAGCGGGGTAACGTGTTGGGTTTCTCCTGTCACCCCTCCAGTCTGTATATTTCTCTAGTATGCAGAATATTTCTTTATGGACATTGTATGTGCTTCCGGCTTGAATAAGGGGCAGGTGCGGGGGCGGGGGCGCGGCCCGCCGGCCCCATAGACTTGCATTATCCACGGCGCATATTGAGCCTGGATAATGTGCAGGTGACTTTCTCCCTGCCCGGCGTATTCGCCGAGCGGGGAGGAGCGACGGAATCCATTGTTCTCTATGAGAACTGTGGATTACCGTAATTACTGCGACGGATTGGAGCCGTACTGAAGCGCAAATCCGGCGCGCAGTACGGCTCCAATCCGCGGCGAAATAAGCCGTGTGAACATGGCCTTATGCTTTATGGATAATTATAATTACCGCAGGTGTTTTATACTATAGTACTGCCTCTTTTACATATTTCTTTTAACATTTTGTGTAACTTTATTTGTTATATAATGTTTGATTGTTGGGGTTTTGATTGCCTTACATATGGCCACATGGCAAGTGTAAAATGTCGGTCGGATTCTGTTCAATGGTCTTGGGGGACAGTTCTGTCCACGGTTTGAAGTTTCGTCCATCCTCCTTAATCGGGTGGAAGATTGTGCATTTTCAGAGTTTTTCAGAATGCCGGCGGTGTGAAAATCCGTTTGCCTGAAAATCCGTTCAGTGTAGACTACTGGGTGGATTTTCTATTAAAGTCTATGGGGATGGTTGCTTGTCGGTTTTCAGACAGTTTCCAAATCCGCAAACCGTCTGCCAATCCGACGAAAAAAAACATGCCGTGTGGACGTACCTTTGTCGCCGTTGGTTAAATTATTTGGTATGAACTCCTTTACATGACACTGGTTAACAGTCGGATTTTATTAGGATTCAGTATTTAGAATCCGCAAAAAATCTGACTGTAAACCATCCCCGCAGAGCTGCAGTCTACACAGCTCGGATTTTCTGAGGTGTGATTTCAAATCCGAAATCAGGTCAAAAAAACTTAGAACATGTTCTATAATCCGTAAGAAAACGGCAGATTATAGCACTGTTCTATGTGGCCCGGCCAAAAACTGACCGCAAACTCTGCCCACAAAAAAGTGGTTAAAAAATTAAAACCAATTGTAAAATACCAGTCGGACTCTATAATAGAATCCTGCGGTATTTTATATCTGCCATACAGATGAAGCCTTAGTGCTCTTTGTTGACTGGTCCTACTCTTATAGGTCTAAAGTGAATGAACTCTAAAACTGTAAATCGTCAATTACAAGAGCTTAAAAGGGCAAAGACGTAAGCAATTTTTGCACTTTCTTTTACATTTGCAGCACAAGCTTTAGCAGCATTGCACACTTCAATAAATGGTCTGCAGACACTGCAAATACTTTCTGGCTACATTGCAAGTCACGGAGCACATGACACCTCGACAGTATGCAAGTCGTGAAGTAGCACCGAAGAACACCGGGTCAATGAATTGGTAATGAGACTTCTTATTGGCTCAGCACGCTTTGCTAACAGCAGAATCAACAAAATGATAAAACAGCATTCTGATTTAAAGAGCAATTCCCCCTAAAATGAAAAGAAATCATAAACCAGTTAACAACCTACTTTGTAAAGTTGTTAAACTGCGCTCAAACATTCAGCATTTCGAATGCATTTTTTAAAGTTAAGTATGGAATTAAAACAAGGGGAAGTCTCAGCCTTTGCTTAATACATACCCTCCACTTATAACCTGCTCCTGGTTTTTGCTTCAAAAACTGCCTCTAGACAGCTGAATATTTGAATGCAGCCAAAAAATTTCTGTTTAGTGACTAAAAGATCCATTATATCTGGTAAAAGGAAAGATGGGTGATTCTATTATGGTGGTCTTTATAGGTTCCCATGGAAAATCTACCTGCCAAAGCCACAATAAAGGAATAGGGGATGTATCTCTGCATGTCTACAGTACACGTTTGCCATTCAGAACTCTAGGAAAGCTGAATGACAACCAATGTGAGGGCAGTAGTAGCCACCATATTGGTTGGCTATCATAGAAGCAGATATGGGGATTCATAAAAATATACGAATGCTTAATTCTCTTTAATGTGCTGCAGAGCATGTAAAGGAAACATGCCCTGAGGATCCGCTGCTGCAAGTAACATCGCTTAGAATTAAACATGCATGATAGAGGTCAATGCAAAAATTATGATACAGAACAAAATAACATCCAAAATATAATACAAACAAATACACTATAAAGACAACTATTTCTTCAGATATTATGGAATAGGTCGAATGATACGAGGCAGTCATCTCATCAGTTCCTTTTACTGGAGTGTTGGGTAATTTAGTCACCCAGTCTGATATTAATACAATATTCCAGGGATTATATTGTGCACTAATCTTATTCCTGTAGCCTAGATAACCGTGATTCTGTATACACCAATGTTATGTCAGACAGATGATGATTTCAGTAGACAAGGAGATAGACAGCTGAACAGATAGAAGGTGAAAATCAACACCTTAGCAAGGAAAGGGTCAACTGTCATAGAATAGCTGGGATCCAAAGTTGTCGAATTGTCAACCAATGAAGGAATATGTTTAGCAGCTGTCTTGTATACAACACATTTTCTATGACATGCTAATGAGTGAGTGACAGCTACATTTCCCAGGGGTTTTAGTAGAAACCGAAGTCATCAGATCTCATCGGAGTCCTGAATAAGGAATCAGTGTATTTGACAGTCAAGTAATACCACAGAGATCGAACAACTCATTTAGTGTGATTACTACATTGTGCCTAGGTAGCCACTCCAGAAAATGATGTCCACTCACCCCCACACCCTTCAGTGACAGCTTACAGTGAGGCAGCTGGTGAGGAACATTGACCTACCTGGTAAGCATCAGGGATATTGACTGTTTCTCCATGTTCTGCAACATAACCTATGATACCTTTTCCCCATGGCACCTGTACCTCATTGGAGTTATCCATTCTGCAGGAAGGCAATAGAGTGGTACCTGCGTGCACATCAAAGAATTTTGACACCAAACTCTTTTTGTTGGCTGTACCTTCAACCAAGAAGAGAGAACATCTGTCAGCGTCCACCATGATGCAAACAAAGATCAAGATCTTGTAACATAGACTGGTGAGGTTTAGCTCATTAGATATGTCCTTCACTAATTCCAGGAAGAACTCTCTTTCATTGTGCTCCTTCAGGTAGTACTTATAGTCAATGGCAGTGGATGGGTATTGAGGGATGTTGACCCTGGACTCCAGCAGTGCACTGAGAATGTGAGCAGTAGTAGGTGGTAAGGAGCTGGCCTTCCTGAGTAGGGCTCTTCTCCTCATGCTGGTCAAGGGTTCCTGGGCTCTGGAGTTGACATGCTCATCATAGGTCCTGTTAACATTAATAGCCTTAGAACGTGCAAAACTTTTTCTCAGTTCCTTCTGAGATGCTCTCCTCTGCAAGCCATCTCCTCGGTTACCCCAACACTCCTTACTCTTCTCATCAGTACTAGAATTAGAAGATGTTTTGGTCATCTGGTTCCTCTTCAGCCACTTTTCCACCATGTGGTGCTTACCTTTCCTGAGAAGATAATACTCAAAAAGATGTGGATGGCTGTCCAAGAAACTTTCCACTTTGGAGAAGTCCAACTCTGGCTCTGACATATCTGCAATGTCTCCTCCTTTGGCTTTGCCAAATGGAATCTCAATAAGGTAGTCTTCAAGTTTGCAAAAGCATGTTGTGCGGAGTGTCTGTGGTCTTCATGCACCTGATACTTTCCAGCCAGTCCCTTGCACAGTTTTCTTCTTGGGGATTCCCTTACTCTGTCAGTTCTGCGGTGCTTTCTGACTTCATACAATGATTACAATGTTAGCTATTATTTCCATAGGTCCTTCTCATGCATCATCCTGTATAGTGCATGGGCTATGATAAAGCTTTGTGCAATAACCATCTAGAATCCTAAGAATCCAGACGTGTTGTCTCTGTGCTTTGCAAAAGATGTACTGAAGCAGCAGATTGCCCCTGTAGGTGTCACCCAGCAGCCATAGAACCTCCCTGTGATGCAAATAGCTCCGGGTGGAGCGTGGGTGCAGCAAAGGGTTAACGTTAACCCTTGTGCTGCTGCCTTCCTCTGCTTGTGCACTGTGCTAAAAGCAGACTATGAACCATACTGGCAGCTGGAACCTAAGAGCTCCCTCTTGTTTTCCTTCCCTTTATGAACTTTTTGACAAAGGCACTGTTTAAGGGACCCCTTTGGATCTTCTTTTTCCCCACTGAAAGCTTTAGTTGCACATGGGATTTCTATGCTGTTTTTCACTTAAAAAATTTAAATTCCACCACAGTGAATTTTGTTGTAGTGCATAACAAATTAAAAAATTTAAAAAACCCAAAAATTAAAAAACACCGGGGCAGTTTTTTTTTAAAAAAATTTAAAATTTTTAAAGGTTATTTATGTGAGAAAAAGGGAAAATTTAAAATGGGTACCCTTAAAAAAACCATAAAAAACCACAAAGCGTCACCCTAGTTTTTAAAACTAAAATGAAGCCTTGAAAAATTTTGAGTTTCCCATTTTGATGGTCCCTGAGGAAAGCAGGGAAAAGGGGTCTTGAAACACGGTTTTGGAACAATGTTGGGTATATTGGAAGGTTTTTTTGAAGGGGGGGGGGCTGGGAACGGGCATAAAAGGGGAGCGAAAAAATTTTCCTCAAAAGGGCCCGCTGGCCATGGCGGGAACCTGGGCCCGTTTTTTCCATAAAAAAAAAAGAGGGGAAAAAAGCAAGAAACCCAAGAGGCCCATGTAGAGAAAAGCCCATGAAGGGGCCCCCAAAAAAAAAATCAACTTTTACTGGGGTTTCCCCAAAGAATTTTCCCCCACTGGGGGGGGCCCAAAAATCAACTTTACGGGTGGCCTCAAAAAATAAATCCTTTTGGTGGGTCAAAAATCAACTTTACGGGTTTCACCCCCAAAAATTTCAAATTTTTTTGGGTTTAAACCAAAGAATAAAACCTCAAATTAAAGGGGGGCCCCAAAAATCAACCCCAAACTGGTTTGGGCCCCAAGAATCAACTTTAATGGGGGCCCAAAAATCAATTTCCATGGGGGGGGCCCAAAAATCAACTCTAAGGTTTGGACCCCAAAAATTTAAACCCCCCCAAATGGTGGGTCCAAAATTCTTTTTCCACTGGGGGGGAATAAAAAGAATAAAATTTTAAAGGGTTGGGGCCCAAAAATAAAACTCCAATGGGGGGCCAAAAAAAAAAACAAACGGGAGGGGCCCCCAAGAATCAATCCCGGGGTTTGGGCCCCAAAAAATTAAACTTTTACGGGTGGGCCCAGGGAATCAACTCACTGAGGGGGCCCAAGTTTCAACTCCAGGAAACCAAATCGACATGAAAAAGGGGACAAAGAGCAATGGTCTGCAACTGTAGTTTTCCCAATTGTTGGGTAAACTATCAGCAAAATCTTTGTTTCCCGGGACTTTTAGTTTTCTTTAAAACATTTTTTTTAATTGGTGAAAAAAAAAAAAAAATAGGAGAAATGCATACATGAACAAAAAAAAATGCTTTTAAAAGGGCCCCAAAAAAATTTAATGAGCTATGCAAACCCATAAAAATGCTTTTCACAAAAATTGTAAATGAAAGCAAACAAAAAAAGAAAAAGCAAGGAAAAATTTTTGTCTGCCCTAGGGGGTGAACCCCAACAGCAGATCGACTGGACGTTGTAGTTTTCTAACAGCTTGAAAACTTCTGGCTGCAGACCACTGTGCTAGAGAAATATTGTGCTAGTACAATTGCTGGCAAAAAATATGCCGTCCCCACATTTGGGGAACGTTCAACCAGGTTTTTGTTTTTTTACTTTTATATTACCTTTTTACTTTTGTAGCGCAAATACTCAAATAATAGATATAACACAAAAAAAGTGTTTGTTGGGAAAAGCTGAACATTCGGGCTCCTGAAGCATACACCAAAAAAATGAAAGGGAAGTTTTGTTTTAATTTACCCCTCTTTTGGGATGTTTCAGCAGAGGTTGGGAGTGAATGGGATGGAGCAAAAAAAAAAATTAAAATGCAAATGGGGGTTTTTTTGTGGTATATTACACTAACAATCTGCTTTAACATCTAAGGTCGAGCTAAAACTGATCCCCCGTCATTTTAAACCCCTTAGTGCCGCAGTCAATAGGAAAACCCCAGCATGAAAAGGTAAAACAATTAAACCCCTTTCAGCACCAAATTTGAGGTTGATATTTGGCTGGGCATACAGCCGGGGCCTAATGAAGGGCCCCCAGTTTGTGAAACTTCTACTATCGTATTGACACAAAAGTGTGCCCCGGTCTCCCCCTGCAGTCACGGGCCCCACTGGTGTTTGGGTTTCCCGTGCTTAATGCCCTGCCGTCACCTTTCCCCCCCTCGCTCCGGGTTCGTTTTATTGCTGCCCGTGACCGGCAGTGCGTATCCCTTCCCTTTGAGCTTTTGGAAACGGCTCCCTTTTGAATTTTAAAGGGGGCAAACAAACCCGTTGTGTTTTTTAAAAAAAGTTAAAAAAAAATTGTTTTTGTTTAAAATATCTAAAAAAAAAAATTTTTAAAGAATTGATATTAGCCTCCTTTTAAAAGGGCCCGGGCTATTAAAATTTTGTTATGTTTGTGCCCCTTTTGGTTAAATATCAGTCAATTCCCCCTTCCCAAAAAAAATGGAATTAAAAATATCAAAAAAAGTATGTTTCCAAAAAAAAAACTACGCTTTCTAATTAGGCGTTAAAAATCAGACTTTTTTCCAAGGGTTGTTTTCCCCAGCAGAAATACGTGGCGACACCTCGGATTTTGCTGAGGATTTTTAAAATTAAAAGGGTAGTTTTTGTTTCGGGCTTGGCGTAGGGTTTTTCCCCTTTTTCTGTGTTTTTGTGATTTTAAGGGAGTGTAGGGACCTCCCAAAAGTTTTGGGGGTTGATGGGGCTTGGGGCTTAAAATATAGTGGCCTTTTTTAAAACCAATACCTCATATTTGATATTGTCCAGTATGTGGAAAAAAGGTTTTTTGTTTTTTTTTTTTGCCCAAAAAGTAATGGGAGACTGGATGCAAATAGAATACCGAAACCGGGCCCCCCCCCCCCCATGCATGGAAGGTGGGGCGGGGCGGGTGGGATTACGGGTATTTTTGTATCTGTTTAGGTTTTTCCCCAAAGTATGGCCCCGCGGCTTTTTTTTCTTTTTTGCATGCTATGTGAATAGATGTCAATTTAAGGTGCAGCTTTCATTCCACCTAGTGGAGAGATAAATGGGTTACCACCCATCAGCTGCACCTGGGTATTTTTTCTCTAATAGCATGGGGTTTGTGCTCCTCTGTGCTGTGTTTAGTCTCATCTCAGCTTTTTCTAGCAGTGAGTATGGCCATGTTTCTGTTTTTTTGAGTAATTTTTTCCCATTTTTTCTGTGTATTTTGTGATTTAAGGGAGTGTAGGGACCTCCAATAGATGAGGAGCCTTGATGGGCTTGGAGGCTTACAAATATAGGGGCCTTTATGTTAACCAATACCTCATATTTGATATTGTTCCAGTATGTGAAAATTGGTTTTTTTCTTTTTTTTCCTTGCCCAACAGTACTGGGGACTGGATGCAAGTGGGAATACCAGCAGCCGCCCCCCCCCCATGCAGGAAGGTGTGCGAGCGGCTGGCTTACGGGAATTTTTGTATCTTTTATATTTTTCCCAACGTATGGTACTGCGGCTTTTTTACTTTTTTGCATGCTATGTGAATAGATGTCAATTTAAGGTGCAGCTTTCATTCCACCTAGTGGAGAGATAAATGGGTTACCACCCATCAGCTGCACCTGGTATTTTTCTCTAATCGCATGGGGTTTGTGCTGCCTCTGTGCTGTGTTTAGGACTCATCTCAGCTTTTTCTAGCAGTGAGTATGGCCATGTTTTGTTTTTTGAGAAATTTTTTTTCCCATTTTTCTGTGTATTTTGGACGTAGGTTAACCCCATTGTAATGGGGCTAACCCGTGTCCCTTCCAGGCCAGCTGGATCCGATAAGGAACATGTGCATTCTTTTTTTTACACACCATGGATTGTAAATCAAAGATGTGGAAAATCTGTGCTGTAGTTCACTGTGTGAACTACCATGCGGACTGACCAATCAAATGAATGGCTGTCGTTTCATGTGAGGATTTTGACAAGGAAATCAATGATGAATATGTGTTGAAATATTTGCTAAAATCCGTCATGTGAACAAACCCTCAAAATTATTCTTCAACAGTAAAATAAAAAATAAAAGTTTACACTTTTCTAAAGGTCCCGCACTGAAGTGTCCAGGGTTCTCCGACCATTCCATATAGGAATCCATGCTCTTGCTGCAAAAAGAATATATTTCATATAAAAAATAATAGATTTTTTGGTCTCAAAAAGTTCTGCAACAAATCTGCCACATGAATATATTGTTAGACAAAGAGTGTAGTGGATCCAATGGGAAACTATGGAGCACCCCAGGATAAAAGTGTGATAAATGCATCTGCTATTATACTTTAGATAGCTAAAGGGGTGCTCAGTGAAACGGAATGGTGCAGCCTGTGATTGGCTTTACCTGTCACTTAAAGGATGAATAAGTAAGTCTACTGCCGGGGTCACTAGGACGACCGCAGCGAGGGAATGACAGCAACCAGGGGTTGGGTATTCTTCTTTTCTTTAATTTTTCTTCATGCCCCAACGGACTAACGAGCATTTTGTAGCGTCGGAACACCCCTTCAACGAAAGAAATTAGCTCAGTTTTTGACAGAAAATAAAACAATTACCCAGGACTGCCCAAAAAAAATTTTAAAAAAAAGTAAAATGCATATACCCAAATTGGTACCTGTAAAAACCACAGCTTGTCCTACAAAAAAGCAAGCTTTAATATAGTAGTATGAAATCTTGTCTGTAATGCGGCATGGGCTTAGAAGCACACATAATTCCTGTTGTTTTACATGTTGAGAGTGGATGGCAACTTATGTACTGTGGCAGAGTGACTAAGAGTAGTTGCCCGTTTCTGCCACTAGGGTGGAGTTGGGCCTGGTAGAGACGTGCCCCCAAGAGCCGGCTCTTGGTGGGGGGAGCCAATGGTTATCTGTCAGCAACACTAGGTTGTGCAGCTGCATATAGAATGGTGATATCCAGCCATTATGGGTTGGCTTCCCGGAACAGCTGCAGATGGGTGGGTGGCTGTTCCCGCATCCCAGGTCTCCAGGTTCCATGTCGGTTTTGGGCCAGTCCCAGGATGGCTATAAAAAGCCTGTCGCTTCAAGTGATCGGGGGGTGTGGTCTGCTTCCTGCAGTTGGAGCAGCAAGGGAGCAAGTAAGGAAGGCACTTCTTACCCCCCAGGCTGGAGGAAGCCTGAACCAGCGGTGACTGGTGGTATGCCCCGCAAACTTAGCACATTCAAAAGTGTCGTGTTTGGGGCAGAAAGCACCAATTTTGGGTGTACCAGTTCATAATCTTTTAAAT
>JAODAL010061701.1:0-20170 GCA_025379985.1 Phyllomedusa bahiana | reverse complement strand
GGCGCTCTTGTCCCAAAGCTCTGGGCGCGAATGTACCAGTAACGACAAAATAAAAAAAAAAAGTTAACACTATACCAAATAATTTAAAAAACATATAAACATAAAAAAGAAATGTGCTGCTCGAACACTTTAAACATATAGATATATTCTGCTAATGTGTGCTGCACATAAACTTTTCACTCTTATATTTCAAAAGGGTCTTGCATGCTCACAGGCTTTACTTTCACTTTAAGGGGTTTTGCCACGATCTCATCTCGTACTGTACCTCCTGCATCCAGCTCTTCTGCTCTGTGTGCTCAGAAGGGGGCGTGTGATTTGTTTGAATTGCATATCATGTGACCCAGCAGGATGACATCACCAGGCCTTTCGTATCTCTAGTCAAAGAAAGGTCTGTTTATGCGCAAAGCTGTGAGTAGTAAAACAGTAGCAAGTCTTCAATGCGTTTAAGATATATTTTACTTATTAGAAAAAGACATTACAACACCTATACAATGGCTATAATTTGCACAAAAGTACCTGTGAAAGGTATGTGATAAGTCCTTCTTGTTCGGACAAACATTCTTTGAAATAATTCAATCCATTCAATCCATTTGTGCAGAGAGCAGATAGCACATCCATGCTGTGCGGTGTACGGGACACACGGGTGCTACGTTTCGAAAGTTTGCTTTCTTCTTCAGGCATGAATTATCTCAAAGAATGTTTGTCCGAATAAGAAGGACTTATCGCATACCTTTAACAGGTACTATTGTGCAAATTATAGCCATTGTATAGGTGTTGTAATGTCTTTTTCTAATAAGTAAAATATATCTTAAATGCATTGAAGACCTGCTAATGTTTCACTACTGATATTGATAGGACTTTGAGAGAAACTTCTGTCTGCAAGTTTAAAGGGTACACGCACAAAAACAGGTTGTGATTTTGTTTATGATGAACCAAAGCTGTGAGTAGCTCTAAGGTAACGTTTTTTACCTTACAGCACAAGGGTTCTAGGTTCAAATCCCTGCAGGAACCAAATCTGTGGATTTTTTTATTTGCATTGTTTGACTAATTACTAAAGTGTACAGAGGACCCTGGGGTTTGAACACTCAGTAGCTGCCTGAGAGGAGAGGTGATGTCTGAGCATGTCTAACCAGGACTGAGGATCTCTCAGCCCTGGTCGTGTCCCCTGGAGACGAGCTGTAAACAATGGATAACTAAAGGAGCAGCTAAGACAAAAACGGTGCAGAATTTTTAATAATGATAAATGGTGAAAATGTTTATTATTTAGTTTGCAAGCTTTTACTTCATGGCAAAACCCCTTTAACACGTCACTGAAAAGAGATGAAACACTTTTTTCAAAAAAGAACATTATTGAGGCAACACCATATATGTTCACATTCACCTCACAAATCAGTCTCCCCACATCAATGTATGTGTGATGGTATTGCTTGGGGGTCATGTTGCTGCCTTCTCTTCTACACAAAGTAAAACAATGAAGGACCTTTTGCAAAAGAAAAAGTGCAAAAGGGCCTGCAGTAAACACACCCACTATATTTTGGATCTATTAAGTCTTATTGAGCATTTGAGCAGTTTTTTCCAGCGGATCCGTGCCAAAAACCGCCCAAAAAAATGCTAAAGTACTGTTTGGTCAGTTTACATAGACTTCAATAGTAATTTTTCCAGAATATAAAATCCGTTTTAAAAAACATCGGCGGATTTGAAAACTGACTGTAAAAAAATGTTCTGTATAGACTACAGGTCGCATTTTCTATTTAAGTCTACGTGGATGGTTTTCAGTAGGATTTTCAGTGCAATCTAAATACTAAATCCGCTGAATATCGGACCAGAAACCTGTGCTGTTTAGACATTGCTTAACAGGTTTTCCTCAGATTGCCCTGTATTTAGCTTCATCCATCTTCCCATTAACTCTGAGCAGCTTTCCAGTCCCTGTTTAAGCAAAGCAGCAGCATCCCAAAGCATGATGCTGCCACCACCATGCTTCATGGTGGGTAGGTGTGTGCAGGTCGATGTGTAGTGTTGTTTTCCTCCACACCCAGAGTTTGGCATTTAGGCCAAAAAGTTCAGTTTTGGTCTTATCTGACCAGAGCACCTCCTTCCACATGCTTTGCTGTGTCCCCTACAAAGTTTTTTTGCAAATCAGACTTCTTATGGCTTGGCTTTCAAAAAGGGCTTTCTTCTTATCACTCTTCCATAAAGGCCAAATTTGTGGAGTACACAATTTATACTTGTCATGTGGACAGATTCTGACACCTGAGTTGTGGATCTCTGCAGCTCCTTCAGAGTAACCCTGGGCCTCTTGTCTCTCTAATTAATGTTCTCCTTGTCTGGGCTGTCAGTTTAGTTGGACGGTCATATCTTGGTAGGTTAGCAGTTGTGTCTTATGCCTTCCATTTATGAGTGATGGATTGAACTTTGCTCTATGAGATGCTCAGTGATTGGGGTATTATTTTTTAAACCTAACCCTGCAATACACTTTTGCATAAGAATGCTAACAAAAATAGAAGTGTTAGTAGTTCAATTTTATTAATTAGTAAAATGAATGAACAAAGAGAAATCAAAATCAAATTACTATTTCCTGTGACCACCCTTTGTCTTCAGAACAGCATCAGTTCTTCTAGGTACTTGTGCACAGTTTTTGAAGGAATTCGACATAGAGGTTCTTCCAAACATCTTGGAGAAGCAAGCACAGATCTTTTGTGGATGTAGCAAAAAGAATGGAGATTCCGGCTCACCTTGATTGAAGTTTGTATCACCTGGTCAATCCCGCAAAGACTTCAGCTATGGTGTTGCTTGGATCCAAGTCCTAAGTCACGCGACGTACATAATCTTGGGCAAAAAGAATGTAACAGATCCAACCATCATAGAAATGAAGTATAATCTTTATTGAATGATAAGGTTATCATTCAATAAAGATTATATTTCATTTCTATGATGGATGGTTCTGTTACATTCCTTTTGTGGATGTAGCCTGATCCAATCCTTCTGTCTCCTCAGGGCGTTGTGGGGCGACATCATCATTTCTAGGAAACCAAAGGCAAAGGGTGGTCGCACCAAATATTAATTAGATTTTGATTTATCTTTTGTTCCTTTACTTTGCATTTTGTTAACTGATTAGAATAAACGATCAACACTCATTTTTAAAGCATTCTTTTGCACAGTACTATACATACATATGATAAACACAATAGACCAGAATAGTCACAGAAAACCCTAACATGCGTCTGTGACTGCTTTAGTCTGTATCCTCTTTGTTGATACATATATTTGGGTATTGTATTTATGATATATATGTATGTTCATTTATTTGCCTTTTATAGTGGGCTATGGTATTATAGCATTACTTATTTATTAGTTATGGGTGATAGCATCCTCTATTTAATATTATAAGCTTATTTTGTTAGGTTGTCCAGGAAGTTTATGTACAGCGGCACTTTTAATTTGCTTTTTATTGATTTGATTTTATTATTATCCTAATAAACATATAATTGTTTATAATAGCAATGTACAAATCACCATAATGACAAAACACTACAGTATAGAAGTACTGCAGTATATTGTACTAACATTAAGACTACAGTAAAAACAAGATTTAAAAAGTTAAAAAAAAAAATAGACAATGCCAGAATTACTTTTTTTTTTTTTTCATTCCAAAAATATATTTATTGTTGGAGATGACAGCAGTAAGACAGTTACATACAGCAGATAAGGTCACATAGATGCAAAGTAAGCATATAATGCAAACTAACAAAATATATTTCACTGAACAGTAATGTAAAAGGAGTACTGGATCCCAGCCCCGAGGCGTTATAAACAGGCGTTCGCTCCAAGGACTCCGTTCTCTGAGAGCTCGCATAGCAGTCGAGGGACCTTCAGCTACGCTCATTAGAACAGTAAATCTCAGACTTTTAGAAAAGCAGTCGACTACACATACATAAGTAGAGATTACAATGTGGACTCACAGGGTGTTGCTCCGAGTCAAAAGAAATTATAACAGGAGTAATCCTTGCTGCCTATCAAGTCTTGATTTATACACGTGCATTATACTACAGTAGTGCAATCCAACAAAAAATAAACAAACAAACCAAGAACACAAAGGGAGGAGGGGGAGAAAGGGTAGAGCCAGCCGGCGTCGGGCGCCCATCCCCGGGCGCACCCATTGCTCAAAGTGGTCACAATATTGAGCGGTATTGGTTTGACCTGACTAAAAGTCAACCAGTTGTCCCAGTTTTTATAGTAGGTCGCAGAATCGCTATGGGAGTTGCATCGAATCTCCTCCTTTCGGGCATATCGATGTATTTCTTTAAACCACTCCGATAGGGAGGGCCCTGGTCGAGGATCTCCAGAGCCTTGGAATGGTTGCCTTGGCCGCATTCAGCAGTGTAATTACCAGACGATTTCTGCGGGGGCGGTGGGATCCCCGAACAATCAGAAAGAGAAGAACGATTGGGTCATTTTCTAGTTTGCTCTCCCGTAATCAGGTAGATAATGTGGATCACCTTTTGCCAAAAGGGGTTTGTAGGCTTCACACTCCCACCAAATGTGTAGCATTTTTTCCCTCCGCTTTTTGGCAACGCCAGCAGTCGCTGGATGTAGAGGGGAAAAGGGTGTGTAACAGTGACGGAACCCTGTACCATCTAGATAAAATCTTGAAATTAAGTTCCTGTGTTTTTAATCGAGACAGAAGGTCCCTTTCAGGCCGTAAAAAACCTCTCCCCACTCCTCATCCGATAATTGCTTCATGAGGCCCTTTCTCCCGGGCTATTGATAAGCAAAGCGTGGGGAGTCCTCCTTCTGAATCAGAAAACCGTAAATCCTGGAGAGCACATGTGGGGAGTGGTGCGCTTGTAGGCACCAATTCTCAAACACCGTAAGCGTTCGGCGCAATACGAGGGGTGCTTCATAGGCCGAACAAAAACTGCACAGCTGGTAATAGCACAGCCGGGGAAACGTCAGATAGTCACTCAGGCTCTGATAGGGCTTGATCGTCCCTCTCTCATAAACATCAGCCATTAATGTGAATCCCCTAATCCCTCCCGGCCCCATTTTCACCTGCCTTAATGGTTCCGGCACTCCTGGGTTGCCCGAAATGGGAGTGATCGGTCCCCCAGGGCTGAAGATGTGCATAGCCGTGGGGTATGATCTACAGACACGTATGGTGATTCGCAGATTGTATGGGAGTTGTGCGAGGCATTTATTGGGTAAGAAGCTAGGAGGAAGCCAAGGTGCTGCAGCTATTGGGAAACCAAAGCGTGTTACTTCTATCTGAACCCACAGTTTGGACTTAGAGTTGTGGAATCCGTCAAGTATCCGCACCGCTACTGCAGCCAAATAGTATCCCCTAAAATCTGGGAGCGATAGTCCCCCCTTCGCCCGGGGCACTATTAGGGTGGCTCTGGAGATCCTCGGGTGCCCCTGCGCCCAGATAAAGCATGTGGTAAGGCCATGCAGAGTTTTGAAAAAAGATTTTGGGAGCACAATAGGAACCGTTTGAAATAGATAGAGAAGGCGTGGCAAGGTATTCATTTTTAGAATGTTAACTCGCCCCAACCAGGAGAAATCTTTTCTATCCCATCTGGTGAGGTCCCTTTGGATCAAGTTTAATAGGGGAGAGAAGTTTAAATCAAATGTGTTTTTAAGGTTCGAAGGGATATGAACTCCTAGGTATTTTATAGAAGAGGAAGCCCAGGAGAAGGAGTATTGTGTTTTCAGTCAGCCACCTCAGCCCGCGGGTAATGTGAGATTTAATGCCTCCTCTTGGACATTTTTCACCTTATGATTACTGAAAGGGCCCAAATAAGTATTGATGGTGTCCAAGATTAAAGGGAGAGAGCTAAGAGGTCGTAACGTACAAGAGAAGGGTCGTCAGCAAAGGCTGAACATTTCACATTCTGTTTACCACATTTGATTCCCTTGATAGAGTCGTTGGCTCGAATGTCCTGGAGCAACCGCTCCATCGCTAGCGCATACAAGAGAGGGGATAGTGGGCAACCCTGCCTGGTACCATTGCATATGAGGAGGGGGGGGATAGAGAGCCATTGACCCGAATCTGTGCCCGGGGACCGTTGTATAGTGCCAAAATCCTTGCAAGTGCAACTGGACCCAATCCAAAATTCGCCAGCGAGCCAAACAGGAACGACCAATCTACTCGGTCGAATGCCTTCTCGGCATCTAAAGAAAGCAACATGCTTGGGGTCCCAGTCCGGCTCACCAGGTCAATCAGAGAAAAGGTCTTCAGAACATTGTCCCTCGCCTCCCTTCTAGGGACAAATCCCACTTGGTCAAGGTGTATGAGATCCGTTAACAGGGGGTTCAATCGCACTGCAATCAGCTTTGCAAATATCTTAGCATCGGTGTTGATTAGAGAAATCGGTCTGTAACTCTGGCACAGAGCCGGGTCTTTCCCTGCCTTCGGGATAACTGTTATGTGTGCTTTCAGAAATTCCGGGTCGAAAGGTGTGTTACTGGAGACCGTATTAAACGAGGCCAGGAGTGGAGGGGGTGAGTTCCTCCATTAGAACTTTATAGAACTTAGCTGTGAAGCCGTCCGGCCCCGGGCTTTTTCCCGCTGGTAGTGCTGCAATGACCGTCTGGAGCTCCTTCTGCGTGAATGGAGTTTCAAAAGAGTCCAACACTTCTGATGGGAGAGAGGGAAGGGCAGTTTTCTCTAAATAGTTTTGCAGGCCTACATTCCAGTCCCTATCACCAGCTTCAGAGGTCGGTTTTGGCAGTTGGTATAGATTAGTGTAATAATTATGAAAGACCTCAAGTATGTCCTCGGTCATATGTTTTAGGTCACCAACTGAGTTTTTAATTTGGGGGATAAACAGGGCAGCCCTCTTGTCCCGTAATGCTCGGGCGAGATATCTGCCCGGTTTGTTACTCCATTCATAATATCCCGCTTCTCTAACCTGCCGATAACGTTTATGCTTCCGATCCATTAGTGAAAGTATTTCACTTCGCAGTTGAACCGCCAGTCTGAGGTCTGCCTCTGAGCTAGATGATTTATGCGAGAGTTCTGCTTCGTGTAGTTTTTCCATAAGTGATTTAAGTTTAGCTGCAGCCTCCCGCTTTAGACGTGCCCCATGTTTTATTAATATGCCTTTAAAACACATTTCAGTGCCCCCCACTGATCTGCGGAGTGGTACGTCAGTCCGGTGGATGGTGCAGATAGTCCGGTTGCGGATTGGAGGTCCTGCAAGCATAAAGTATCTTGCAGCACCCGATTCGTTAAATTTTTCCAGGCAAATGGAGGACGTCTTAAAGTGTGGGGGGCTCAGGTTTACAGTGGCACGGGGGGGCGTGGTCAGAGTGAGTCAGGACATCTATCTTAGCATCCACTGCACATGAGAGGAGGGAGTGTTGTAGGAAAATAAAGTCTATACGACTGTATGAACGGTGCGGACCAGAAAAGAAAGTATAGTCTCTCTCCCCTGGATGCATAAGCCGCCATACGTCCGAGAGTTGCATGGTGTGCAGTAAACGTCTAAGTCTGTTAATTGTTCGCATAGGGACAGACAAATTTTCCCCAGAGATGTGTCCAGAAGAGGTTGGAGGACAGATTGAAATCCCCACATAAGATTATCTGTACTTGGGCGAAACAGGTGTGGTCATCCAGGGTCTTAGATAGGAAGGGAATCTGGTTATGTTTTGGAACCAATAAATGGGTCCACTGTTAAATATTCCCTAGGCCCATTTTATATTAAAAGACCCCCCCCCCAGCTCTACCTTCGCTATTTGCTCAGAATCCAATACTGTAAGGGGCAGGGATTTATGGATCAATATGGCCACTCCTTTTGTTTTATTCAGCGGGTTGCTGCTATTGTACCAGGCAGGGTAGTATTTACTCCTAAGGGTCTGGGCATGCTCCTGAAGCAGGTGAGTCTCCTGCAAGCAAACTATATGGGACTTAGCTTTATGTAGGCTATAGATACTTGCGACCTTTTTTCCGGATGTTTTAATCCCTTAACGTTAAGGGATGTAATCTTAAGGTTATGCATTAAAAAAGGTATAATACAACTTACCCCGCGCTTCTGACTCAGGTATGATCCGCGACAGACTCCCCGACACCGGCCGGTCCATAGGAAAGAGGGGGAAGGGATAACAAAACAGAAAGGCAGAAAACAGCCTAAATAACACAAGGAAACAGTGCAGACTCGTTGCTGCG
Organism: Phyllomedusa bahiana; assembly: GCA_025379985.1. Taxonomy (NCBI): domain Eukaryota; kingdom Metazoa; phylum Chordata; class Amphibia; order Anura; family Hylidae; genus Phyllomedusa; species Phyllomedusa bahiana. The sequence goes on along the minus strand of JAODAL010061701.1, from coordinate 12,006 downwards.
AATGGCCAAGCGATAACCACGGCCAAAAACCACATCCGTGGGGACGGGGTGTGTCCTGTATGAGATATCATCACACACATAACAATCGATAACCTCGGTACAGAACTTCTACCGGCAGGAAGGCTAGTGAGGCAGAAGTACTAGAAGGCTGAGCAGCGCGTTAATCTAACGTGGGGCAGTTATGGACTGTCCAGGGCGCTGAGCCACTTAAACCTGAAAAGAGAACCATTAGTAATCACAAGATGGTCAATGTGAGGGGCCAGGCTGGAGAGATGGATCATCCAGCGCTCGTCTTCGACGATTCGGGCGCTGGGATTTGGGGGGAGTTGTAGACAAGGGCCGGCGGTCCGCTCGCTGTCGAGGGGGAACGTTAGGTGCTTGGAGTGGGTCCACTGCCGACTCCCAATCTGGGAGGTTAACCATGGGTAGGGCGAGGGCTGAAGCGAAGATGGGCAAGTCCGCAGGGGATCTCAGAGTCACCAGGGTCTCTCCATGCTTAACCTGTAGAGCGAATGGGGAAACCCCAACCCGGGAAATTTGGGTCCTGCGCTCTTGGAGGAGCGCAAGGAGAGGTTTAAGCGCAGCCCGCATACGCAGAGTTCTTCTGGAGAGGTCCGGGTATAAGCCGATATGAGCACTCTCATACTTAACAGATTGCATAAGCCGTGATTTACGAAGGATTTCCTCTTTGAGGGAATAGTGATGGATTCTACATACGACATCTCTTGCTTTGTGTGGATCTAGACTCTGGGGCCGCAGGGCTCTATGGGCTCGGTCAAATTCGATGAACGTGTCTTCGGGCCTGCCCAGGATTTATTAAAAGGGTTTTGGTCAGTGTAGTATCAACTCGCCGTACGGACTGTCTCCGGGAGCCCTTCACCCCGACGTTGTTGCGCCTACTGCGGTTTCTAATCATCGAATAAGCCCAGAATCTGGGTTTGGCGCTGTTCTTGGACGGCAAGAGAAGATTGAAGATCAGCTACAGCGCGACTAGTAGTGTCCTGTATCCTTTCCAGGGTCTGGTATTTATCTTGAAGGTCTACTACTGCTGTCTGCACTGGTTGAAGATCCCTCACCCACTCCTGGCGAAGGTCTCGGCCTAGTTGTTTTAGGTCAGCTTTAGATGGTAGGAGTGAAAGCAGAGCCCGGAGCTCCGGGTGAGAGGCTAGTGTGTTTAGTGCGTCTTCCGGCGGTGGCAAGGCCGAAGTCTGAGCAGCCGCCGCCTGCGGTGAGCTCCCTGAAGCTTGTTGATACTCAGTATAGCCCGATGGAGAAGGGGCAGGACTGTCTCCCCAGGTGGGGGTCTTCGGACGCGAAACCCAGCTGGCATCTTGAGAGGGGAAGCAGCGCCCAGTGTCTGGACAGGTGCTGGATTCTGTCATAGCCTTATGCAGTGTAGCCGCGCTGTGAGGCTTTCCCTTAGCCAGGGGTATACACGGCATATCAGAAGGGCTAAGATGTGTAGGATGGGTCGAGGGTTCAGCTGAGGCTTTGTGGCTGGTCGCCGTGCTGATGGATGCCCGTTGTATCGAACTCCCAGGGGGATTGACCAGTTGGGGGTTCATAGGCGAGGAGGGATGTCCCGTTGGGGATGTCTGGCGGGCAAAAGCAGAGCCCACAGCCATATTATGAAAGGACAGTGGGGTCATAACAGCGCACTGTCCCTCTCCTCCGTCTACAGGCGGGGACGAGACGAACTGCATAGCGTCCAGTGGGGGGGTCCTGAGGGCTTGACCCCTCTCCTCCTCTACATATAGGGGTTCTAGTGATGCAGGCCCATGTGTTGTGTGGGGGCCCAAAGGGCTGCACTCTGCCGCCCAATTAGTGGAGCAATCAAGTCCCGGCTCAACCCCCCCTTCCCACAGGCAGATGTCAGCTCCCTGACATACAGTCTGGGGCATTAGAGGTGTGCTTCGAAGCCCAGCAGGGGTCACATCAATCAATCGGGCAGGTCGCACTGGGTTCCCCTGTAATTTCTGCGCAGACTGGTCCCCTGATACCTTAGACACCCGCGATGGCTGATCCTCCTCCATGCGGTCTCTCAAGATGGCGCCTGGCACGCTTAGAGCGTCGGCTGAGTCCCGCGTAGTCTCCTGTTGTTGCACGGTGTGTTTGGCTGCCCGGTGTTCAATCACCGCAGGCAGAGGTTGGCGCTGCGGATCGCTCTGGGCTGGAGCCTCCTGGATCACTCCGGCGCTTAGCGGACGCTCCGATATTGCAGGTCGTTGCTCCCTGGAGTCTCCCTCCCCGCCGACCGCATGAGTCGCCGCCTCCAGGGGAGCAATCTCTTCTTGTGCTGCAGGCCGGTCTGCAGTGTCCGGTAGCCGTTCCTGTCGACCACCGCCAGTTTGGGCATCCATGTTGCTGCCGTTGCCCCGACGGGAGGCGGAGGCCTGGCAAGATGGCGCCGGCGCGCAGGAAGGCCCAGGAGCATCCCCGGTCTCATCCAAGCCCTGTAATGGCGTAAAAAAGTTCGAAATTGGGATGTCCCCAGGTGCAGGGGTTCTTGGCACCGGGGCTGACTTCTTCTGCTTATTGCGGCCCATGGTAAGTTTGCTCTCTTGGCTGATTTTGCCTTCCTGCCGGGAGCTCAGTTAACCTGCGTCCTTCTCCTTCACATGGCAAGCCACGCCCTAGAATTACTTTTTTTAATCTTTTCTTTTTTCTTTTTTTTTGGTCATCTTGCATTCCAGGCAAAAGTGATCAAAAGTTACACATACCCTAAATTAGTACTAATAAAACTTCAGTCCAGCCCACAAAAATGTACCATTAAAAATAGGCTGAAGAACAAAAAAAATAAAAAAATATTTGTCTCAGAAAACTGTGATGTGATTTTCGGGTTCTTTAGTATGTTTTATGGTGCATTAAATGGTACCATAAAATAAAACAACTCATCCTGCAAAAAACAAGTCCAAATATGGCAATATCAACGAAAAATAAAATAATTATAGCTCTTAGAAGGCGGGGAAGATGAATGAAAATGATGTATAGGACTTCTGGGGACAGGTCATCTTGAGCGGCCGCATTTTACAGAAGCTCTTTGCAGCCTGACGAACATCACCAAATGTGTCCCACATTGTGACCAGGGACGTTCACTAGCCATCAGCCACCAACCTGCAGCTGCATTTTTGATCCCCGAAGTCCTGGGACAGCTGTACCCGCCGCTATACCTTGGGCCCGTAAGTATACCCGGCACCATCTTGACTCGCGCCCATGTGGCGAGCTGCAACACAGTACGGGAACTTACTTTATCCCTCTTTTCACTTCTCCTGTTGCTGGCTGAGCTGGCATCCCCCTGTGCCTTCCACATTAAGCCCAGAGGGATATGTACTATTTAATCTAAAACAGTACATATCCCTCTGGGCTTAATGAAAATCTAACATTTACCAGCTTTCTTTGATATGTCTACCTGTATTTAGTTTTCGTCTAAGTTTGGTTTTAAACTAAAAAGATATTATAAAGAACCTGTCTTTCAAAACATTAGGATGGCCATGCGACCATGTTGGCCTTCAGTTGGGAGGTCTAGACACGCAGCCAATCTCCTTTATCTGTACGACAGCAACCATTTCGTGGGTATATACATCTATGATAATAACAGTAGTGGGAATATATATATAAATATATATATATATATATTTTTTTTTAATCAATTTATTTTCATTTATTTGATCTGATATTTACATATCCTTCTTATAATTAGGAGGCTTTATGCATATAGGACATTTTATCCTTTCTGGTTTGTGTAAATTTAGGCTATGCATATTTATGGCACAATTTGCTTGGAAATAGCTGTGGGTACATACCCATTTATACATGCGTCTGATTAATAAGGGTGCCTGTGGCGCATTTTAGACGTAATATGTATTTATCTGTATATGCATCTTTTGAATTAAAGATTTTATGTAGGCGCATTTAAGGTGCATTATATATTCATTTGTATGCGCCTGATGATATCTAACATTGTTATAAGCGCATTTTGAGCCTTGAAGGTGCAATATGCCATCCGCGATTCACGCATGCTCCTTTTCAGTGAGTAAAACGTCAAATACTACTGAATGGAGAAATCGAAGGCCGGCACCAGTGCACTTAGGGTTTTGTAGGTGTGATATGCCATCTGGGACCAGCGCATGCACACTATAGTATGAAAGACGCCGAATGCTTTGTAATCTATGTAACTACTGAATATAATGGTTAAAAGAGTAAATCTTACTGTATGACATTTGGGATAGTGAATAGGATGTTACCCATAGGGTATGGATTATATTTAGCTGAGTAGGGGAAAGCGTTTTGACTGATTAGAAAAAAGGGGGCGTTACCTTAGTGAAAGAATATATACTCCCCTCCTATGGTTTAGTTGTGTGACTAAGGCTTTGGTGGTAGAGCAAATCTGCTCCCACTGTATGTGTTTGTCCTCTACTTATGGATACACCATCCTGTCACCTTTGAGATCTTCAGGTATGTTTAAATCAAGACAACCTGGTGGGTACAATGTTGAAACCGAACCCTGTGTGATTGTTATACAATGTATATATTTTTTCTATTTCTAGGTATTCCCCACTGATGATTCTTGATCTGGGAAGAAACGCGTCTGAGGTTTGCATATGTATTTTTTCTTTTTTAAAAACTCGTTTTTATTCAAGAATTTTTCATAGATGGTTAAGACAGAGGTTATCATACACTTTGCAGTAACTTGTTACAAGGTAATATAGAAATTAGCCTTAGACAATTTTACAGGAAATATATCCTTTGCAAATAAATCTTACATGCATGTTACCTTTAACAATCCATATATTTAAAACCTGAACTATAAGGCGCAGGGTAATTTCGGCGCGCATTTCGCGTCATATTTGTGCTCTAATACGAGCGAGATGCTCGCCGAAATGATGGTAATCCATAGTTTTCACAGAGAACTATGGATTACGCCTCCTCTCCCCGCTCGGCGAATACGATCGTATTGTACGCGTGGGGAGATAAGTGACGTCAATTACTTGCAGTGAATGCGAGTAATGCATGTCAATTAAAATTAAAAGCAGCGCGACTCCCAAAATCACCCGCGTAATTGCGGCCGTACTGTACGTGCCGCAATTACGCCGTGTGAACATAGCCTAAACCGATATCACCTCTGTTTGCGTTCTCTGTCCAACAACACTCGTTCCAACTGGAGACCATGTGCATAATCCGATTGTAGTCAAAATTGGACGCATACAAATTGTAGTTAGACTAAAACATACAATCATACAATCATATGGAGTGACATAGAGAAACCGAATATAATCCCTCACTAAGAAATAATATGAAAAAAACAGTAGAGACATAGTCTAGATTACTGTTGATAAGCCAAATGAGGAGTATCAAGTATTCTTTTTCCTATTTGTAAAAAAATGCGCTACTTCACATACAGTACCAATGTCAGTCAGGGATTGAGTATGGTGTCAGGTTTGGAATTATGGTTTCATACCAGTGTGAGCAGGGGATCCCCTGGGAGATTATAATCCCTCACTATGCTGCGTGACTTTCAGTTGTCCTAAGGTACCCTCCATGTCCGCCCTTAAGTACCACTGTGTGGTCAGGAAAGGTATCATTGTGAGCCTGATTTCTGCTTCAGTTAAAGGGGTTGTCTCACTACAAAGAATAGCTTTCAACATGTTGGGAACACTAAATAAAGATGTTTGCCAAGTGATTTTATCACCTTCTGTGCTCTCTCTGGTTCCCCAAGTGACCGACCTGTGTACTTCTCCCCCCCTGCTGTTTGTTCTATCTGATAGCAGGGAGTGATGTCATCACAAAGGTCACAACTTCTGACAGTGAGAGCTTATTTGTTATCTGATCTTTCAGACAAAAGCCAGTAATTACTGCTGTTTACTTTAACTCAGAAGCTTTCCTGGTCCTAACATCATGAGATTTATCTAATTAGCAGATGTCTGAATACACAGAGCTCATATGCTAATTACAGACAGCTTGACCAGGAAGTGACAGAGCAAAGCAGCATTATTTCATTCATGCATCCTATGAAACTTTGAGATGAGACAACCCCTTTAACAATTGCTCAATGCATATGTATTTGTATGCCCTCATTAGGGCTTGTAATTTTCTCTTGCCCATATTGGGGCATGCATGGATGAAGTTTTTCTATGTTGAGGGTACACATTTATGGAATAATTTACTATATGAGCTTTAGGGAGGAATTAGTATATGACATATATTTTGCCCCAAAATAAGGGAGGATTACCCTGTATGTAATAATATTTTTCTCCCTGTGGGTGTAGTCTCTGATATGAACGACTCTCTTATTGTGTAGTTTTATACATTATTAAATACTAGTACGTCTCCTGCCTCCATCCATGAACAAATAATTTAATGGACCTAGTCTACGGATATTAACTAGGGTATACTAGCTTTTGCGGGGTCATCCCTATCGGGACGGTTACTCTGTTAAGGGTCTTTTTGAGGGACACCTCTTTTGATAGCGACATCTAGAATTATATTATTATATTCACTTTCATGTACCTCTTACTGTACCGGGTGGACTTATCTGATATATATATAGAGGACATACAGTATGTGAATTTCTAAAAAAATTTTTTTAACTTAGTCTTTGTCAATCTATCACTGACATCTTTATACAGCAATATTAACTTAAATAATCTTTTTTATGGTTTGATAATAATAAAAGTTATATTTTAAGGGTGGGACTATTTTTTAATTTTTTTTTTCACTAGTAAATATACCATCATTACTTTAATGGAAAAAGACAACATAAAACAGTTCACTGATAGTCTATTACAGCATCAATGAATTGGTGGAATAGTCACAGTTTATTACAGCTTCTTCTAGTCTCAAGGCTGCTTTTCTGATTTGTATGTACTGATCAATAATTAAAATATTGTCCACTAGCTAAACAGGTCAAAGGGAATGAAAATTTCATCAACTAATCTGCATAATAAATGATCCTGTGGCTGCCATTTTCTAATTATTTGGTGCTTTTCTTAAAGCGTTGTAGTTTGAATTTGTATGCTCACAATGCATTTCTGCTTTCCCTGTGTGCTAGTGAATCAACGATACCATAAAAGCTGTACAGTAAGAATGCTGACTACACAGACTGAAACATAGATAATGCACCCTCTAGTGACCATATTTACAGGTCTGCAATAAAACTATGCAAAATATTCTAAAATCCTTACCAAACATGAAGTAACCTGCTGACAATAATAATCAGATGAACACTGATGGAAAACAGGCTTCTTTTAAAGCCATATTTGTATTTTTAATCTGATATAATTACTTGAATGCCGCACTGACCACAACAATAATGCAAAAAAAAACAAAAAAAAACCTCTCCATGACCCGATTACTCTCTCTCCCAATGATTTGGTTGTAAGGCTATGTTCACACGGCATAATTGCGGGGCGTACAGTATGTCCCGCAATTATGCTGGGTGCTTGGGAGTCGCGCTGATCAGCTTATCTCCCCAGGCGTACAATATGAGTGTATTGTACGCCCGGGGAGAAGAGGCGTAATTTCGGCGCGCATCTCGCTCGTATTAGAGCACAAAAACGACGTGAAATGGGTGCCGAAATTACCCCGTGTGAACATACCCTTAAAGGAATCAGGGGCCTAATGAAGGGCCCAAGGTCTGTCATTTCAGAGACATAATACACTGCAATAGGTAAGGGACTTCGAACAAACAAAAAAATAACACTGTGCTAAATGTATACAAAATGTTACAAAATATTGCAAAAAAGTTCAAAAATATTCTCGTCCAACTAATTTCCTAAAAAAAAAAAGAAAAAAGACAACACAAAAACACAAAAAGACCTGGTGCTGCTTGATTTCCTAACCATTAACATATTGCGATCTTTATTTCCCAGGGTGAAAAAAAAAATATCGACATAAGAATTGCTTGGTTTCAGGCACCTGGCCTTCAACAAAAAAATGAAATAAAAAGTGATCAAAATGTTTGCACTCAAAAATTATAAAAATATGGGTCTCAAAATATGAAACACAAATCTTTTTTTATTAAAGTAATAAAAAATAATAAAAGCTATATAAAGCTGGTATCGTCATAACCACACTCACGCCCTGAAATAAAATTATCATGGAATTTTAACAGCAGAGTGAATCAAATAAAAACTAAACCCTCCTGTGATATCAGCTTGTGTATTCATTTAGGTGGGTGTTGAGACTTAATTATCATGGCTAGAAGATGTTCTACACTCTCCATTGTTCAAAGTATTTTCGTTATGTAAAAAAACAAATTATCGTGAAGTAGGGGATTTCTGTGACTCCTCCCATGCAGATTTGATAATTTCAAGAGAACTCTGTTCTGCGTTGCAGCTGGCCAATTGTAAGGTTTTGGTTAGCTTCATGCTTTTAGTTTTACATTTACTTATTTCAGGAAAATATGAACCACGGATAAATACTTTCGTGGCGTCCCATACTGAAGCCATAGAAGCAGTGCCCACATTAGTGTCAAAGAATTCTCACAATTCACTGTCTAGAGAATTCCTTGTCAGGTGTGATCAAAATGGATGTAAACGGCATAATGTAGGCCATCCCCTGTTGTAACAGACCTGTAATTGGACACTCAGAGGAGAGTGATCCGAAATACTACAGACCATACACTCCACCTTCTTTACAAAAAGCAAAATAGAGGCATTACCAGTGTCTACATCTATTCTTGATGGAGATCCATGAGAAGAAGAGTAGCATGAAAATTGTTGTAACTGCCGGATATCTAGTGCAGCAAATAACTTTCACACCCACTTCTTCCAGTTCACACGGCTTATTCCCGACGGATTTGTGAGCCGGATTGAGCTCACAAATCCGCCGTGAATAAGGGTGGGACGGGGGCGGGGCCGGAGCGCGGCAGGGGCGCCGCTCCCGGCCCCATAGACAATGCATTGTTTACGGTGCATGTCACTTTCTCCCCCCGCGGCGGATTCGCCGAGCGGGGAGGAGCGACGGAATCCACTGTTCTATATGAGAGCAGTGGATTACCGTAATGACAGGGACGGATTGGCGCCATACTGAAGCGCAAATCCGGCGCGGAGTACGGCGCCAATCTGTGCCCAAATAAGCCGTGTGAACGAGGCCTAAACATTCTTGTTGGGGAGGCAGGTGGGATTACAAAACCTGTAGGGGATTGGTCCCAGTAAGGGTGAAGATAATTATCAAGATCTCCGACTATAAAAGGGGTTGTCTCGCTACAATGATTGGGTTTTAATTAAAAAGATCTTTAAAAAAACAAGCAGCTTTGCAATATATGTTCATTACAAATGTCCTACTGATTTTGAGTTAGCCCTGTTAGTAGTAGTACATCAGCTGCTCAAATCTCTATAGCAGCTGACCTGTTGATCTTTATCTCACTGGCTGTCAGGTCTGTATGACTCATCAGCCTCTGAATATAGGTCTGAGCAGAGAGCCCCTCCAGCACAGAATGCTTCTGTAGTGGAGGGAGGGGGAAGGCTCTGGCTTTGTGTCTGTGCTGCTGGATTAACCCTGTGTGTGCCTTTCTTCCTCCTGCTCTCTACACAGATTGAGGAAAGCAGAGGTGAGGCTGACAGCAGTGACCCTGTGTGTTACTATAATCATGATGTGTCTGTGGAGCTGTAACTATACTAATACTATACTAATCAGGGGGCATGTGAATGCTTCATGCTCTGCTGTACTAGTGACACATCCTGAGTATAGTAACACTTCACAGCTGCCCTGTGTCTGTTCTGACAGGGTCTGTTTGTTGCTGGAGATGTGCAGATTTGTATGCTGAGCAGGGGGTATAGGAACACTTGCATCCCCCCTGCTCTGCTATTAGCATACATCAGCTTCACAGACCTCGGGACTCCACACTCATAAAATCAGCTCTCTCTCTATGTCTCCGTGGAGCTAACAATACAGCTGATTCAGGAGCCTGCAGCAGACCTAGGCAGGCACACACAGGGTTAACTCTGGCAGCAATCCCCCTGCCTCCCCCTGCTATATAGAAGTTAAGGAGGAGAGCTGTCTGTGTGCTGAGGGGAGGGGGGAAGAGGGAGGAGAAGAGGCAGACAAGAAGCACGCCCCTGAATTCAACTGCCAGGCACAGAGATAGGCTGAAAGCTTGTAATGAGACAACTTCTTTAAAGGGGTTTTGCCATGAAGTAAAATTGACGTCGGAAGTTTGTAAATTAAATAATAAACATTTTCACCATTCATCATTATTAAAAATTCTGGACCGTTTTTGTCTTAGCTGCTTATTTAGTGATCCATTGTTTACAGCTCGTCTCCAGGGGATACGACCAGGGCTGAGAGCGCCTCACTCCTGGTCGCACATGTTCAGACATCACCTCTCCTCTCAGGCAGCTACTGAGTGTTCAAACCCCAGGTGCTGTCATTCTACTCCCGTCCTCTGTGCTCCTTAGTAATTAGTCAAACAGTGCAAATAAATTTAAAAAAGAAACCTCAATCAGGTCTGTGCATTGATAAAGAGAGATAAAATCCACAGGTTTGGTTCCTTCAGGGATTTGAACCGAGGACCCTTGTGCCTGGAGGCAAAAGTTTTACCTCTGAGCTACAATGTAGTGATGGTGATGTTATCCTGTTGGGTCACATGCTATGCAATTCAAACAAATCACACACGGCCCCTTCTAAGCCCACAGAGCTGAAGAGCTGGATGCAAGAGGTATGAAATGAGATTGTGGCAAAACCCCTTTAATGCAAGAGATCTTGATAATTATCACTGGAGTCACTGGAAAGGATCTTTTTGATAGCATCCCCATTATAAGGGGGAGGAATATGCAAAGCAACAAGCTCAATGGTCATATTATAGACCTTACATACCAAACAGATATAGAGGCCATCAGGATCAATAACAGACTTTTCACATGAGAAGGAAATTGACCTACAGTGATAAAAAAAAGTATTTAGTCAGCCACCATTTGTGCAAGTTCTCCCACTTAAAAAGATGAGAGAGGCCTGTGATTGACATCAGAGGTCGACCTCAACTATGAGAGACAAAATGAGAAAACAAATCCAGAAAATCACATTGTCTGATTTGGAAAGAATTTGTTTGCAAATTATGGTGGAAAATAAGTATTTGGTCAATAACAAAAGTTATATATCCTTTGTTGGCAATGACAGAGGTCAAACGTTTTCTGTAAGTCTTCACAAGGTTGGCACACACTGTTACTGGTATGTTGCCCATTCCTCCAGTTGGCAGATCTCTAGAGCAGTGATGTTTTGAGGCTGTGGCTGGGCAACATGGACTTTCAACTCCCTCCAAAGGTTTTCTATGGGGTTGAGATCTGGAGACTGGCTAGGCCACTCCAGGACCTTGAAATGCTTCTTACGAAGCCACTCCTTCATTGCCCTGGCTGTGTGCTTGGGATCATTGTCATGCTGAAAGACCCAGCCACAAATCATCTTCAATGCTCTTGCTGATGGAAGGAGGTTTGCACTCAAAATCTCACGATACATGTCCCCATTCATTATTTCATGTACACGGATCAGTCGTCCTGGTCCCTTTGCCGAGAAACAGCCCCAAAGCATGATGCGTCACAGTAGGTATGGTGTTCTTTGGATGCAACTCAGCATTCTCTCTCCTCCAAACATGATGAGATGTGTTTCTACCAAACAGTTCTACCTTGGTTTCATCTGACCATATGACATTCTCCCAGTACTCTTCTGGATCATCCAAATGCTCTCTAGCAAACTTCAGACGGGCCCGGACATGTACTGACTTAAGCAGGAGGACACGTCTGGCACTGCAGGATCTGAGTCCCTGGCGGTGTAGTCTGTTACTGATGGTAGCCTTTGTTACGTTGGTCCCAGCTCTCTGCAGGTCATTTGCTAGGTACCTCCATGTGGTTCTGGGATTTTTGCTCACCGTTCTTGTGATCATTTTGACCTCGCAGGGTGAGATCTTGCATGGAGCCCCAGATCAAGGGAGATTACCAGTGGTCTTATATATCTTGTATTCTTCCATTTTTAATTATTGCTCTCACTTGTTTTTTTCACACCCAAACTGCTTTT
>JAODAL010061700.1:0-20170 GCA_025379985.1 Phyllomedusa bahiana | reverse complement strand
CAGGCTCCTGCAGCTCCGAACCCTCCGATCCCCAGCGACGCGGGGGGACGAGGCACCGCGTTCACTTCCCCGCGCCGCTGACATGTATGTAGAGCGCGGCACAGGCGCCGTACATACGGGGGAGGAGGGAGCGATCCCTTCTGCCCCCTCCCTGCACATAAAGACTCCGGGGGGGTGAAGCGGGCGCAGGGCGCTTCACCCCCTGTGAAAACGGCCCGGGCGGCGCCAAGTAGCGCAACAGCGCTACCCCGGCGCAGCGGAAAATTAAAGAGCCCCCGCCCCTGCTGGCGGCGGGGAAACCCCAAAGCTCTCCGGAGGGGGGGGGGAACCCCAAATAGCGGGCCCCCCCCGCCAAAAAAGGGGAGAGTTGGCATGTAGGGGGAGAGCTGGCTGTCATGAAAGTGAATGGCCACAAAAACGATGGTGAGCTATGAACAATTGTTGGTGTGGCCATTCAACTACAGATAATTGGGCAATATGTAGGATCCTTTAAAAAAAAGTGCTGATTGGAGATCCTCAGGGGCATTACTAGGGTCCAAAAAACCCCGGGGGCCCGGGCCCCTCTTGTTACTTGGCCATAGGCTGGGTTACACAGCATTTTCACACCCAGTGTAACTGGGCATGGGAAAAATATACCACACATTACCGTCTTGTTTAAAAAATCCCCAATACAAACAACAAAATCCAATTTTACCATACCAAGGACCCAAATAATACTGCCAACCAGGGCCCCAAAGCGGGAAAACATTGACACCGTTGTACAATCTCACAGACATATTTAAATATTATAAAATTGTTACAGGCAGTGACTCAACGGTGATGCCTTTTCTGATTGGAGTGGTTGTCTTTCTCTTGTTTTTTTTTTCCTTTCTTCTCCCAGCCATGACTCGTTTCTGCGGAATTTACCACACACATCTTAGAATCCTCACTTTTCCAGCAGCTCCTTACCCGTTCCCTGTTTCTGTACAAACTCCCCATAGGGTGATGGGTTGATAGGTGGAAGTGTGGGGTTATGGGTTGATAGGTGGGGGCTGTATTTTGCAGAAGGGGGGGTGGGGTAAGAGATACAGCTAACAGCCACAGCACAATTTCCTGGGAGTGGAGGGAGGAAGAGGAGCAATCCCCTGGAGGTTGAACTGCAGCTGTGGCCCCATTCCCCCGGGTCATATTTGAGGGCCTAAAACCCATGCTCTGCACCCCCAAAAGATAACCACGCCTGACATTTAGGGGGTGCAGGAAATGGGTGGACCTTTTGTATGTTTATTTAAAAAGATATAAGTCTCCTTTGGGGTAGGTAGTTTTCGTATATTGCCCCAAAGGTAGGTATATAGGTGCCCTCCTTAGCTAGGTAGTTATATAAGTCCCCTCCATAGTTAGGCAGGTGTATAAGTGGCTCTCCATGGTTAGGCAGGTACATAGGTCCCCTCATAGTTAGGCAGTGATAAGTATCTCCATGGTTTAAGGCGGTAACATAGGCCCTCAAGTTAGCATACATAGGTCCCCCCTCCATAGTTAGGCAGGTATATAGGCCCCCTCCATAGTTAGGTATATAGTTCCCCTCTATAGTTAGGCAGGTACATGGGTGCCTTATAGTTAGGCAGGTATATAGGCCCCCATCTATAGTTAGGCAGGTACATTGGTCCCCTCATAGTTAGGCAGGTACATAGGTCCCGTCATAGTTAGGCGGATACATATGTCAACTCATAGTTAGGCAGGTACATAGGTCCAAAGGGTTATGAGGTAGATGATACAGCGGTACCAAGGAGCATAATAAAAAGTCCTTTATTGGAAATCCATTAAAACAAAAGTAATCCAACGTAGCATAGCAGAAAAAACCCTTAAGGAAAACGCTGACGTGTTTCAGGTGGAAAACCACCCTTAGTCATGGCAAGGGTGGTTTTCCACCTGAAACGCGTCGGCGTTTTCCTTAAGGGTTTTTTCTGCTATGCTACGTTGGGTTACTTTTTGTTTTAATGGATTTTCCAATAAAGGGCTTTTTTTTTATGCTCCTTGGTACGGCTGTATCATCTACCTCATAACCCTTTGTATCGTCTATGGGCTGCTCTGACCGGGATACCTGCGGAGGCCACTTCAACATGTGGTGAGCTGGTCCATTTGTCTGTTTTGTTTTGCTGTGTAGGTACATAGGTCCCCTCAAAGTTAGGCTGGTATATACAGTTAAAACCAGAAGTTTACATACACTATATAAAAAGAAACATATGCATGTTTTTCTCATTATCTGACATAAAATCAGAATAAACTTTACCTGTTAAGGTCAATTAGGAACCAAAATTATTTGTATTTGCCAAATGCCAGAATAATGAGAGAGAGAATTTTTTAAGGCATTTGTATTTTTTTCTGCAAAGTCAATAGTTTACATACACTAGGATTACTATGTCTTTAAACAATTTGGGACAGCTCATATGATGATGTCATGTTTTTGGAAGCCTCTGATAGGTTTACTGGCAACATCTGATTTAACTACCCGCCGATGAATATTTTAACACACACCAGAAACTGCTTCTGTGTGTAACATCATGGGAAAGTCTAAAGAAATCAGCTAAGATATCAAAAAGAAAATTGTGGACTTGCACAAGTGCGGTTCATCCTTGGTTGCAATTTCCAGTACGTGAAGGTGCCTCGTTCATCAGTACAAACAATTATATGCAAGTACAAACTAGATGGGAATGTTCATCTATCATACTTTTCAGAAAGGAGACGGTTCTATGTCTCAGAAATGAACGGGCTTTGGTCTAACATGTGCATATCAACCCAAGAACAAAGGCAAAAGACCTTGTGAGATGCTGGTGGAAGCTTGTAAATTGTGTCATTATCCACAGTGAAACGAGTACTGTATCAACATGGGTTGAAAGGCCACTCTGCCAGGAAGAAGCTATTACTCCAAAAGAAACATTCAAATGCCAAATTAATTTTTGCAAATGCACACAGGAACAAAGATCTACACTTTTGGAGACATGTCCTGTGGTCTGACGAAACTAAAATTGAACTGTTTGGCCATAATGACCATCATTAAATTTTGAAGAAAAAGGGAGAAACTTGGAAGACTAAGAACAGCATCCCAGCTATGAAACACAAGCGTGGAAGCATCCTGTTGTGGAGTTGTTTTGCTGCAGGAGGGACTGGTGCACTTCACAAAATAGATGGCATCGTGAGGAAAGAAGATTATGTGGCAATACTGAAGCAACATTCAAAAGACATCATCCAGGAAGTTAAAGCTTGGGCAGAAATGGGTCTTCCAAATGGACAATGACCTTGTAACCCACTGGTGGTGGATCCACGGGACCCCCGCAGGCGATGGCGTAAGCCCACACCAGGGAGTGGAATCTAAGTGGATCCCGGTATTCACCAGAGCCCGTCGCAAAGCGGGATGGTCTTGCTGTGGTGGGAGTCCATCAGGTCACTACCACTGGCGGGGCTTGCTGCGGTGGCGGCCAAGGGGTACGAGGTACGGGAAACGGCAGGCTGGCACATAGTCAGGGACAGGCAGGTGGTCAGGGCAGTCGGCACAGGTTAGTAGACGGCAGACACGCAGGAGGTCAGGACAGGCGGCTCTGGTTCGTGGTCGGTAAATGTAGGCAGGCGGTCGGTACACAGTAAGGCAAACAGGAACTCTCTAGACAGCTTTCTCCTAAGGACCATACACAAAGGATCCGGCGAGGGCCGGCAGGAAGGGGCCGGACTAAATAGGAGCAGTGCCCGGCAATGAACCAATTCCCGGCGCACTGCCCCTTTAAATTCAAACTGCCGGCGCGCGCGTGCCCCTAGGGGCGGAGCTAAGCGCCGGGAGACGGAACCAGACAGAGTAGGAGCGCGGCCGGGTAAGTGAACGCCGGAGGGCGTTGAAACATGAGCGGACCCCGAACCCGACGTGCGGGACGGGGCTTCGCTAGGAGCAGGGGCACGGGCGCGACTGCGACCCGGGACAGTGGTCGCAGGGGCGTTCGTGACAGTACCCCACCCACTGGGCCCCCCTCCCTTGGGCCCCCCTCTCTTACTGGAATGAAGAAATCTCTGGATGAGGTTGCGGTTCAGGATATTCTCGTCCGGCTCGCAAGACCTCTCTTCGGGGCCGAACCCCCTCCAGTCCACCAGGAAGTATCACTTTCCCCTAGTTCTCCTCATGCCCAGAATTTCTGTGACCTCGAAGACATTGGGCGCCTCAGCCACAGCCGGAGGAGGAGCGGCCTTCTGGGAAAAACGATAAGGACCGAGGTTTCAGTAAGGGAGACATGAAATGATTTGGGGATTCTCATCATAGGAGGGAGCCGGAGTTTGAAATGACACCGGGTTGATGCGGTGATGACCTCAAAGGGTCCCAGAAAAGGGGGGGTCCCAATTTGGGAAGGCATCTTTAGGCGGGACATAACGAGACGAGAGCCACACTTGTCACCGGGGGAGAAGACCGGAGGGGGGATCTTCTTCTGTCCGCTTGAGTCTTTCCATGCGCTCGGAAGCGGGGGAGCAGCGACTGGCGGTCTGGGACCAGATGGCCTTCATATCTTGGGCCAGTGCGTCCGCCGCTGGACCTCGGAGGAGGTTCCAGAGGGAGAGGAGGGCGGGGAATGCAGGCCATACACAAAGTAGAAGGGAAAAGGTCCCCCGCGGACTCGGACTCAAGGGAGTTATAGGAGAACTCCGCCCACGGCAGTAAATTGGACCAATCGTCTTGACGTGCCGAGACGAAATGGCGAAGGTAACATCCCAAGACTTGGTTGACCCGCTCCACCTGGCCGTTCGTCTGCGGGTGGTAGGCGGAAGAGAAGTCCGAGCTTCCCCTTTGAAGTTGGTTGCACAGGGCTCGCCAAAACCTGGAGACAAAATTGAACTCCCCGGTCCGAGACAATCTGCTGGGGGAGTCCATGCAGACGAAACACATGGAGGAAGAACAGCTCCGCCAGGTGAGGGGCCGATGGCAAGCCTGTGAACGGAACGAAGTGCGCCATTTTGGAAAAGCGATCCGTAATCACCCAAATAATGGTGTTGCCAGAGGAGGGAGGGAGGTCAGTTATGAAGTCCATGGAGATGTTGGACCAAAGTTGGGTTGGAATGGGGAGTGGCTGTAGTAGGCCTGCCGGCTTGTGACACGGCGTCTTGTTGCGGGCACAGAAGTCACAAGACGAAACGAAGTCCTTAACGTCCTTTTCCAGCTCAGGCCACCAATAAAACCCGGGAAAATCAGGTGGAAGGTTCTTCGGCGCCGGAATGAACCGCCACCAATGAGCAATGTCCCCATTTTAAGATATGTCTGCGGAGAGCAGGTCGCACATAATCCTTCCAGGAGGAACCTTCCGGAGGTCCACTGGTGCTGCCGAGATGAGGCGCTCTGGAGGATTATGTGTTGGGAGAACTATCTTCACCCACCACGTCGGGGGCATGGGAGAGGGCGTCAGCTTTTCACGTTTTTCCCTCTGCTGGCCTGAAGTGGATTAAAATCGAAACCGGGGAGAAGAAGAGCGACCACCTAGCCTGGCGTGGGTTAAGTCGCTGAGCCGTCTGAAGATATTGGAGGTTCTTGTGGTCCGAGTAGATACGGATGGGAAAATGGGTGCCCTCCAGCAGATAACGCCACTCCTCCAGAGCCAATTTTATGGCTAGTAGCTCCCAGTCGCCAATCGTGTAATTCCTCTCGGCCGATGAGAACGTCTTGGAGAAGAAGCCGCACGTTACAGTCTTACCCGTGGACCCTTTTTGTGTAAGAACTGCTCCGGCTCCTATAGATGAGGCATCCACCTCCAGTGTGAAGGGTTTAGTGGAATCCGGACGTGCAAGGATAGAGGCCGTAGAGAAGGCGGACTTGAGCTTCGAAAATGCCTCCTCGGCCTCGACCGGCCAACTGCATGGATTGGCCTGTTTCTTGGTGAGGGCTACTATCGGAGCCACCAGCGTAGAGAAGTGGGAGATGAACTGGCGATAGTAGTTGCAGAAGCCCAAGAATCGCTGGATAGCCCGCAGCCGACGGGACGTGGCCACTGCAACACGGCAGACAGTTTTGCCGGGTCCATCCGTAGGCCCTGGTCGGAGATGTCCCCAGAAACGGGAGGCTAGTCTGATGGAAGAGGCACTTCCCTAGCTTGGCATACAGGTGGTTCTCCCGGAGGACTGTTCAGTACTTGACGAACATGGCTGCGGTGGGTCTCGAGGTCAGGAGAGAAAAACCAGGATGTCATCAAGGTAGACCACCACGCAGGTGTGGAGGAGGTCCCTGAAGACGTCATTCACTAGCTCCTGAAAGATGGAGGGAGCATTGCACAGTCGGAAGGGCATCACCAGGTACTCAAAGTGCCCATCCCTGGTGTTGAAAGCCGTCTTCCATTCATCGCCCTTGCGGATTCGGACCAAGTTGTAGGCCCCTATCAGATCCAAATTGGAGAAAATCTTGGCGCCCTGCAAGCGATCAAACAGTTCAGTGATCAGCAGCAATGGATAACGGTTCTTTATCATGATCTTATTCAAGCCCCGGTAATCTATGCAGGGCCGCAAGGTACCGTCCTTCACGAAAAAGAACCCGGCGCTAGCGGGAGACGAGGACTTTCGGATGAACCCCTTCCGGAGATTCTCCTGGATGTACTCGGACATGGCTTGGGTCTCAGGAACCGACAGTGGGTAGACTCGGCCCGTGGAAGGACTGGTACCCGGCAGTAAGTCGATTGGGCAATCGTATGGACAATGCGGAGGAAGACTATCAGCTTGTCTCTCAGAGAACACATCGGCGTACTCCAGATATTCGGGCGGCAGCCTGGGCAATGGCTTCTGAAGGGTTGCGCGAGAGCAGGGAAGCACCGGGCGAGGTGCCACCAAACAACGCCCCCGACAGTTGGGACCCCAACGAATCCTCTCCAGTAGACCAGTCCAGGATAGGAGAGTGGAGCCGCAGCCATGGGAGTCCGAGGAGGATCGCCGACGAGGAGCGAGGCAACACATAGAAGGAGACTTCTTCTTTATGCAGCGCCCCCACATGGAGGGACAGTGACTTGGTGACAAACTGGATGGTGTCGCTAAGCAGCTCCCGCTGACGGATGAGATGACAAGCGGTTTCTCCAGGCGTTCCACCGACAGCCGATACTGCTTTACTAGGAGCTGGTGTATGAAGTTCCCGGCGGAGCCCGAGTCCAGAAACGCCGGAACTTGGAAGGTGATACCAGTCTCTGACACGACCTGCACTGGCATCAACAGGTGTGGAGAGGAGGATGTTGCACCTAGGAATGCCTATCCCACAGATCCTAGGTGCGGGAGTTTCCCACAGGCTTCGGACGCTTGGGACAATTCCTCCGAAAATGCTCTGGGCTGCCACAGTAGAGGCACAAGTTCCTGTGCCGGCGCTGGACCAACTCTTGCTCAGAGAGGCGAGCCCGATCAATCTGCATGGGCTCGTCGGGGGGTGTTGGCGGTTGTGGCACCGGAAGACTCTGGAACACCGGTGCCAGGCGAGGAAACCGGCGAGGTTGGACTGACTGCGCTCTTGCTGAAGCTCCTCCTCCCGTTCAATAAAGCGTACATCGATGCGGGTCGCTAACCGGATCAGGTCACTGAGAGAAGACGGGAGGTCTCTAGCTGCCAAGACGTCCTTATCTCGACTTGAGAGCCCCTTCTTGAAGGTAGCACACAGGGCGGCCTCGTTCCATGACAGTTCAGAGGCCAGAGTACGGAACTGTACCGTGTAGTCTCCTACAGACAGGTCCCCCTGGCATAGGTTTAGGAGGGCTGTCTCAGCGGAGGATGCACGGGCTGGTTCCTCGAACACACTGCGGAACTCACTGAGGAACGACTGTAGATCCGCCGTCACTTGGTCGTCTCTGTCCCATAGGGGTGTAGCCCATGCCTAGGCCTTCCCAGAGAGGAGGCTGACCAGCCATCAGCTCCACGTGCATAGAGTATTGGGTGATGAACGCCCTGCAGAGTTTCTGGTCTCCATCGAATTTAGATGGGAGCGACAGCCGAAGCTTGGGCCCTCTCAGAGTCACAGGAACCGTAGGGGCAGGGACAACCACTGGAGATGGCGGAGGTTGCTGATGCTGGACGGTAACGAGTTGCTGCAACATGGTGGATAGCTGGGTAAGTTGCTGCGCCTGTTGACCGAGTTGCTGTGACTGGCGGGCAACAACGGTCGTCAGATCCGCCAGGCTGGGTAACGGTACCTTGGCGGGATCCATGGCCGGATCCTACTGTAACAGTCTGGTGGTGGATCCACTGGACCACCGCAGGCGATGGCGTAAGCCCACACCAGGGAGTGGAATCTACAGTAAGTGGGTCCCGGTATTCACCAGAGCCCGCCGCAAAGCGGGATGGTCTTGCTGCAGCGGGACTCCACCAGGTCACTACCACTGGCGGGGCTTGCCTGCGGTGGTGGCCAAGGGTACGACGTAGAGGAACGGCAGGCAGGCTCGTAGTCGGGGACAGGCAGGTGGTCAGGGCAGGCGGCACAGGTTCGTAGACGGTAGACACGCAGGAGGTCAGGACAGGCGGCTCTGGTTCGTGGTCGGTAAACGTAGGCAGACGGTCGGTACACGGTAAGGCAAACAGGAACTCTCTAGACAGCTTTCTCCTAAGGAACATACACAAAGCATCCGGCCAGCGCTGGCAGGAAGGGGTCGGACTAAATAGGAGCAGTGCCCGGCAATGAACCAATTACCGGCACACTGCCCCTTTAAATTCAAACTGCCAGCGCGCGCGCGCCCCTAGGGGCGGAGCTACGCACCGGGAGACGGAACCAGACAGAGCAGGAGTGCGGCCGAGTAAGTGAACGCCGGAGGGGGCTGAAACATGAGCGGACCCCGAACCCGACGTGCGGGACGGGGCTCCGCTAGGAGCAGGGGCACGGGCGCGCCTATGACCCGGGACAGTGGTCGCAGGGGCGTCCGTGACAGACCTGATGTATACTATTGAACTGATTACAAAGTGGCTTAAAGGGGTTGTCTCACTACACTGATTCATCTTACCTCAGTCCTGTTTTCTTGGTTTCACTTTGAAATCACGGGCGTGTTTACCAGCTTCCACTAGGCTGCAGGAGAAGCCAGGTCTGTAGCTATAGCAACCAACGCGTACCAGGAGAGATCAAACAGGTCTGTAGCTATAGCGACCTGAGGAGCTGATGCAGCCCATACAAGAGGGGATATCTAGGAATAGGTAGGACACTGGTAATGGACATATATTGCAAAGTGACTTGTTTTTGCAAGATCTTTAACATAAAAAGCAATCCTTGTAGTGAGACAACCCCTTTAAGGATAACTAAGTCAATGTTTTGGAGTTGCCATCACAAAGCCTTGACCTCAATCCTATTGAAAATCTATGGGCAAAGCTGAAAAAGCAGGTGCGAGCCAGGCGACCTACAAACATGGCTCAGTTACACTAGTTCTGTCAGGAGAAATGGTCCAAAATGCCTACCAACTACTGTGAGAAGCTTGTGGAAAGATATCCAAAAAGTTTGACCCACGTCATGGAGTTTAAGGGCAATGCTACCAAATACTAATGAAATGTGTGTATGCTTTTGAAAGTAATAAAACATGCCTTTAAAAATTATCTCTCTCATTATTCTGGCATTTGGCAAATATAAATAATTTTGGTTCCTAATTGACCTAAAATGGGTAAGGCTCATTCTGATTTCATGTCAGAAAGTGAGAAAAAACATGCATATGGGTCTTTTTATATAGTGTATTTAAACTTCTGGTTTCAACTGTAGGTCCCTTACATAGTCATATAGGCACCCCTTCATAGGTAGGTAAATTTATACATTGCCAATGAAAAAATAATAAGAATAATACTTACCTTTCTCCTGCCAAGTGCCTTGCTCTTCTGCCCCTCACTGTGCCTGGGTTGTTTGGCCGATGAGCTGCCGGAGAAGCGTCCTCATGCTGTCAGCGTGGTGACGTCATACCGCCATTGCAGGGACATTCCTCTGGCAGCTACTAGGTCGCACATCCCAGAGAGAGTGATGGCTGTGTGGCCTAGGAGAGACAGCGGCACAATGAAGTCACTTCATTGCACCACTGCTCAGTTTGCGGCGCGCAACAGTAGTTTTTTTACTGAGCTGGCGCCAGTGCTCCGATCCGGAGCAGGTTCAGGGCAGCAGCCATTTTATCCAGGGCACAAGCCCCAGATAAAATGGCCTAGCACCGTCCCTGGGGATCCTAACAGGCAATTATAAGCCTCTGTAAAAGGAGCCTCAGGCTCTGATGTCCCACAGAATAAATCTATGAAAACTCAGGTGCAAACTGCCTAACATCCCCTTCTCCCCTAGGCATATAGGGTAAATGGTACTCATTCCCCTCAGAAAACTCAAATGCCTGGTCCTGATTTGAGACATGTTGCTTGTGGCCATAGCCTCCTCAGCTAGGTAGAATGAAAAAAAAATGATTGAGGGTGTGGTATAAATGGCATGTTATCTTTATTCTGCGGTTAAACTCTTTTTTATTTGCTTTGAATCACTCCTATCTATACTCATAAACATGAAATGGTAGGTTCACACGTGTTCTTGCAGGCTTATAGCGAAATGAGCATGTCTTTATACGCCTGATGCCTTAGAAGTACGCTCTGCCCAGTGCATATATCTAAAGTGCTCTGGCCCAGCCCTCATTCACTTTTGTTTTCCCCGTGTAATGTCAAGTGACATGTCACTTCTTTCTCCCGGCGCGTGTTGTGCGTCGGAGAAACCATCTGCGGACCATAATTGCGGACCATACTTTGCCCATACTGCAGTGCAATTTTGCCCCAAAGTATGGGCTACAATTACGCCGTGTGAACGTACCCTACGGTTGAAATTTAACTCTTATTTCTCATCTGAAACATTTAAAGTTAGTTTTTAAGTTTTAGAAACAGCTAAAAGTTTATTTAATGGCAGAAATGTTCTACTAGAAATCAAGCATGCTAAGGAATAAATCTGACCATTTAGATAGCTATAATAAAGGATCAGACAAATTTATCAGCCAGGATTCATCCTAAAGGTATTAAATTATCAAAGGCTCCTGTAGTACAGGGCCTGGGTGCAGGCGGAGGAGAGGAGACTGGAAGTTATAGTTGTTTTGGGCCCTTGTCACAGTGGCTAAACTCCACCACATCCTCTCTTGCCCGGCCTGGCATATGCTACATTCAAGGTGGGGGACCCTGCAGCTTAGTAAGTGTTCTTACCACAGGGGCACACTTCATGTCGGTAGTAGTCCTCTCCTGCTGTAAGGATGTTGCAGTGTTGTAGGGAGGTGCCCATGATGTTGCGCAGGAAGCAGGCAAAGGGTTAACGTTGGAATCAAGCATTACTTGACCCTTTTATTTATCAGCAAGTTCTTAAACATGGCACCTCTCTTTCTTTAAGTTACATTCCTTTTTCCGTCTGCATTGTAGCTAGCAGCCATCAGATGTCCCTTCTAAAATTGTCCGTTATTTGGATGCAGTCTTGTCATCAAGGAGTCAGTTCTCCAACCCCAGGAGAACTGGCATCCTAGCATCTTCCATATAGACTACAAGGGGATAGCAAAGCGACCTTATGAGAACTGGATCTAGATGGGCCAGCCCAGAGGCAACATTCTGGACATCTTCTCAGTAGGCCAGCGAGAGACTTCCTATGCACTACTTCTCGTGTACACCTCCCCAGTGTACTTACTCCAATGCAGCTAAACAGCAATCCTTTCCATTGAATTCCTTAATTTCCATGCAGAGATTCATGGCTGATAAATAAGTCTATAGGCCTTCCCAGCTGCAGTCTGGAATGGGCCCAGTCTTAGAGGGATTAAGTAAGACCCTTCATCTCTTCTGTAGTCTGGCAATTGCCACAGACCACAGGTATCACTATCAGAACTCTATCAATTATACTGAGTCTTAATTATAAACTTTTGATAGCTCACACCTACCTACCCCCTCCCACTAGTCTCCATGGTAACTTACTCCTCCAATGGCTCCAAGCTGAACACTAACATATTTGGTAACATCACAGTGACTTAGCAGATATTCACCCTCCTAATAATGTAGTTTGCTCCAGACACAATATATTGTGAAGTTCATCCAAGGGTTAACAGTGTCTGTATTGAAGCCACTTCAGTAGAGTTAGTCATCATTATTATTCTACTGTGCAAAATAGCGTTTGAGAATATTAACAGTGGTTCAGCATAAGGTCATCCAGTAGTATACACAAGGAGTTTACAGATTCAAAGGTTAAACTCCTGTATACTACACTTCTCTTGAAATTGTCAGAATCCACCAACAAAAATCTCAAAACAAAATCTATATGTGAATAGCACAAAAATATCATATGCTTTACAGAACTGAACGGATATTAGCGATGACAGCTTATAAGCTTGTGCAGTAGAGCAGATTTCCAGACATTAAAGAGGTTTTTACACAACTGAAGCGACCCTTGCAGCACTATAAACCACCTTCACCTACTTAGTACTCTTCACTCTGTGGTACTTCAGGATACTGCTCTCTCTTGGTTTTCTTCCTACCATTCTAATAATACTTGTAGTTTATCATTTGAAGACTCCACTTTTTCTCCTCTTGCCCTTGTTTAGGTTTTTCAGGATTAAGTCTTAGGTTCTCTCCTTTTTACTATATACACATCCCCTATTGCACAAGCAATCAGCAATTTTCAATTTAAGGGCCTTCTCTGTGCTGCTAATACTCAATCATATACCTCTTCCACTGACATCCCACCTGCACAACTACATAACACCATTGATTCTCTGTCTCCTGCCTCTAATAATATATCTTTTTCTATCTGAAACAGAATTTTTCAAAAACTGTTTTTTTTTGTGTTTCCATCTACTAACTTGTCTAAACCTGATGGACACAGAGGGACACGAGAGTGTCTCAAAAGTACTCATAGTTCATCAGTCCATTGAAGTTCAACTTACCTTCTAAACCTGATTGTTCCAGTGCCACAGCCGGTTCTAGTGGTTCCAGCAGATGATGTCACTATTATATACTGGATATACATCATGTAACCACTGTGGCTTGTGATTGACTGCAGGGTCATGTGAAGAATGAACAGTGATGTCATCAGCCAGAATCACTGGGACTGGCTGTGGCGCTGGAACGAGCAGGTTTGCAAAGTAAGTTTTTTCTTTTGATTTATTTTTAATCATTCCTGACAAACTCACAAGATGTTATGACTTTTGGAACACCTTTAAAGAAGTAAGATAAACTTAAACTATATTTTTACGTGCATGGGGGCTTGCCTTTCTCTCCATCAGCACATCAGGAAAATTGAATGAGTGGTAATTGGATACATGGCAGTGAAAAACAAAATAAAGTTCTACTAGGGGTCTCCTATAGGCCACCATATATAACAGAACCTATGGAAGATGTACTCCTCAGGCAAATAGATGAGGTGTCTAATCATAATGAAGTTGTTATTTTGAACAACAAAATAGAGGATAATATATGATTACAAAAGGATCTGGATAACTTGAAAACTCTGGGTAAAAGTAACATGGAGAAGGTCTTAGGAATCCTAGTGGACTGTAAACTTAATTGTAGCAGCCATTTTCAGGCAGCAGCTACCAAGGCAAACAGGATTATGAGGTGTATTAAAAGTGACAGATGCACATGATGAGAACATTGATGTCCCATTGCATAAATCACAAGTCAGACTACACATTAAACTTTGTGTACAGTTTTGGGAACCAGTGCACAGTAAAGAACATTGTAGCATTGGAGCATGTTCAAAGTACAAAAGTAATAAACTGAATGGGTGGACTATAATACCCAGAAAAATTAGAAAAATGATGGCAATTTAGTTTAGAAAAATGACAGCTTTGGTGGGACGTAATAAATATGTATAAGTACATTAAGGGCCAATAGAAATATCTCACCTATGATCTATTAATAGCAAGGACTGGATACAAAACCAGGGGACATTCTCTACATCTAGGGGAAAGAAGGGTTCTACATAAACATAGAAATAAATTATGTACTGTAAGAGCAGTGAGAATGTGGAATTTGTCAGAAGAACTTGTCATGGTGAATTCACTAACAGAGTTCAAAAAGGGTCTGGATGCATTTCTAGAGTGTAATAATATAACATGTTGTAGGATTCTGGAGAAGTCATTGATCCAGTGATTTCCTAGTTGCCAGATTGGGGTCAGGAAAGAAATGTTTTCCCTAAAATGAGGACAATTGGCTTCTACCTCATGGAGTGTTTTTGCCTTCCTCTGGATCAACACTGTAGGACAATATTCTGAACTAGATTGATGTATGTATTTTTCCGGCCATACAAACTATGTAATTATGATTTATGTCATCTTTAAATCTTGTTATGTAACTAGGGTACATACACTAAACTTACACCTTTTTACACTGATAACGTCTCTTGCTTGATCTAGGACCCAATTATTGTAATACCATAAGGTTTTATATACCAAATAATACAAATACAAATTTTTTGTGAAGAATCAACAACAAGTAGGACACAATTGTGAAGTGGAACAAAATGTATTGGATATTTTAAACTTTTATAAAAAATAAAATCTTAACTGGGGCATGCAACATTATTCGGCCCCTTTACTTTCAGTGCAGCAAACTCACTCCAGAAATTCAGTGAGGATCTCTGAATGATCCAATGTTGTCCTAAATGACTGATGATAAATATAATCTAACTGTGTATAATCAATTCTCTGTATAAAAGCACCTGCTCTATGATAGTCTCAGGGTTCTGTTTAAATCGCAGAGAGCATCATGAAGACCAAAGAACACACCAGGCAGGTCCGTGATACTGTTGTGGAGAAGTTTAAAGCCGGATTTGGATACAAAAAGATTTCCCAAACTTTCCCAAAATATCCCAGGGAGCACTGTGCAAGCGATGATATTGAAAAGGAAGGAGTATCAGACCACTACAAATCTACCAAGATCCAGCCGTCCCTCTAAACTTTCATCTCAAACAAGGAGAAGACTGATCAGAGATGCAGCCAAGAGGTCCATGATCACTCTGGATGAACTGCAGAGATCTACAGCTGAGGTGGAGGGTCTGTCCATAGGACAACAATTCATCGTTACACTGCACAAATCCGGCCTTTATGGAAGTTTGGGGCAAGAAGAAAGCCATTTCTCAAAGATACCCATAAAAAGCCCTCGTTTACAGTTTGCCACAAACCACCTGGGAGACACTAAACTTGTGGAATAAGGTGCTCTGCTCAGATGAAACCAAAATCGAACTTTTTGGCCACAACGCAAAACGATATGTTTGGCGTAAAAGCAACACAGCTCATCACCCTGAACACACCATCCCCACTGTCACACATGGTGGTGTTGGCAGAATCATGGTTTGGGCTTTTCTTCAGCAGGGACAGAAAAGATGGTTAAAATTGATGGGAAGATGGATGGAGCCAAATACAGGACCATTCTGGAAGAAAACCTGTTGGAGTCTGCAAAAGACCTGAGACTGGGAAGGAGATTTATCTTCCAACAAGACAAATGACCCCAAACATAAAGCAAAATCTACAATGGAATGGTTCACAAATAAACATATCCAGGTGTTAGAATGGCCAAGTCACAGTCCAGACCTGAATCCAATCAAGAATCTGTGGAAAGAGCAGAAAACTGCTGATCACAAACGCTCTCCATCCAACCTCACTGAGCTCCAGCTGCTCACAAACGCTCTCTATCCAACCTCACTGAGCTCCAGCTGCTCACAAACGCTCTCTATCCAACCTAACTGAGCTTGAGCTGTGCGCCACGGAAGAATGGGCAAGAATTTCAGTCTCTCCATGTGCAAAACTGATAGAAACATACCCCAAGCTACTTGCAGCTTAATCGCAGCAAAAGGTGGCGCTAGAAAGTACTAACTTAAGGGGGGACAAATAAGTTTGCACGTCCCACTTTTCAGTTTTTTATTTTTTACAAAACTTTAAAATATCCAATAAATTTCGTTCCACTTCACAATTGTGTCCCACTTGTTGATTCGTCACAACAAAATTTTAATTTTATATCTTTATGTTTGAAGCCTGAAATGTGGCAAAAGGTTGAAAAGTTCAATGGGGCCGAATATTTTTGCAAGACACTGTATATGCAAGAAATAAGTTTGAAGTTGAAAGATAATTACAATAAAAACAGTGCTTTAATCTGTAGTCAGTGACAGTCACTTTTACCTCCCACTCCATTAGCACAATTTAAATTAGGTGTAAGCATTATACTATGCATAAAAAGGTTACTACGAAGAAAATTCAATAAAACAAACTGAAAACATTGTAAGTCTAAGCAAATTTATAATCATTAGCATGGATGTAGCAGAGAAAGTGCTAAGTTATACAGTATTTTATCTGAACTAATTCCATCACTCAACTATAAATAGTGCTGCCAACGTCATCACACAGGGGATACACGGTGGAGAACGTGGCTTTGACATGAGACCACACATTAAGCATCATCTGTCAGGCAAACAGGGCTGTGACTTGAATTGATGGCATTAAATAATGTTTATGCATACAAATTGCCAGAGCTTTATGAAAAGTACTTGTGGGAATGGATATGCTGAAGATTACCAGGGAGAGGTACATTCTATTAACATGGGTTACAACCAGAGCATCACTCTCCTACTCTGCAGTGACATTTTCGGCAGCCTTCACGAATTAGTGGTCTGATAACGAGGTCAACATTACTGACACTATTTATGGATGGCATCCTGATAGGACATGCCACACACTGTCAAAAGAGTTAGTTCCAGGGATACACAGAGCTTGCTTTGGTGATTCTCTCTCTGAAATCTCTTCA
The DNA here is from genome assembly GCA_025379985.1 of Phyllomedusa bahiana. Taxonomy (NCBI): domain Eukaryota; kingdom Metazoa; phylum Chordata; class Amphibia; order Anura; family Hylidae; genus Phyllomedusa; species Phyllomedusa bahiana. The sequence goes on along the minus strand of JAODAL010061700.1, from coordinate 3,460 downwards.
CATCATACTGCATACAGTCATGTCCTACATAAAAAGTACACTTGCCTACTGGATTAAAGAAGGTCAGCTATCTTGTTAGACTTCCATCACAAGTGACCGGAAAAAAGTGCAGTGCTATTTTTTTCATTTAAAATGACTGACACCATCATGGATAAACGATGGACCCCATTATAGTTAATGGTGTCCATCAGGCACTCTTGGTGTCCATCATGTAATGGATCTGGAACCACCATTATTTTTTTTTTGTTTCTATGAAAAATTGAGATAACAGCATAGAACTAAATTGAGCCTTACTTAATCCCTTACAAACATTGGATGTACCTATACCTCCGGGCCAGGAGGGTCTTCCCGCAAATGGATGTACAGATGCGAGGCCCATATGATCGCAGTAGGAAACCAGCTGTATATTACAGTTGGCCCAATACTGTGCCGCCCACGACCGGAGCTCACTCCGGTAGTGGACGATTAAACACAATCGTGGCAGCTAAGAAAAAGACAGAGGGAGGAAGCTAACAAAGGCTTCCGGGATGTCTGTGACGTCACTACACCCGCCGTTGCTTGAGGGCATGGCTGGGCATGGCAATTCGCAGTTACAATGCATAGATCATAGATCACTGATACATGTCCCCTGTGGGGACAACTAAAAAATAATTTGAAAAACAAAATCAATAAAGTACATATATTTGGTATTGCCCGTGCATAACGCTAGCCTATAAATCTGTCATGAGTGCCGTAAAATCCCCCCCAAAAAAACAGTCACAGAGTTGCGTTCATTCATCCCGCAGCACATAAAATGGGATAAAAAGCAATCAAAAAGTCATATAAATGCCACTTTGGTACCAATGAAAACATCAGTTCAGCCCGTAAAAAAGCCCTTACACAGCTCTGTATGCAGAAAAATAAAAAAATCATGGCTATCAGAAGAAAGTAATGCATAAATATTGTTTAACACAACAAAAGCCTATTTTTAAAGTGCTACAACATAAAAAATACTATATATTGTATAGTACTGCCGTAATCATATTGACCCACAAGGTAAAACTAACATGTCACGTATACTGCATGGTGACCGCTGTTAAAAATGAAAAAACAGCGAGGATTGCAGTATTTTCTTCACCCTGCCTTCCAAATATGGATTTAAAAGCGATCAAAAAGTCTTGTCCCCCCTGAAATGATACCAATGAAAACATCAACTCAACCTGCAAAAAAAAGAGATGCTACACAGTTCCATACACAGAAAAATAAAAAAGGTATGGCTCTCAGACTATGGTAATCAAAAATGTGTTCTCCTTTTTGAGTAAAATTGTTTTTATTGTGTAAAAGCAGTAAAAGATAAAATATACACAAATTGGGTATCATTGTAATCATATCGACCTGCTGAGTAAAGATAGCATGTCATTTATACTGCACGGTGACCACTGTAAAAAAACAAACAAAAAAAACAATACTTCCAGGATTGCTGTATTTCGTTCATCCCGCCTCCCAATAACCTTGATAAAGAAGTGATCAAAGTGTCATAATGGTACCAATGAAAATGGCTACTCCTCATGAAAAAAACAAGCCCTTAATCAGCAATATATACAGAAAAATTAAAAAGTTCAGACTATGACGACATAAAAACGCAATTTTTTTACAAACGCATTTCTATAGTGTAAAAGTAATAATACATAAGATTTAAATCATTGTAATTGTACCGACCCGCATAGTAAAACTATTCTATCATTTATACTGTACGGCGAATGCTGTAAAAATTAAGCACAAAAAACAATGGCAGAACTGCGTTTCTCCCCTACACTTCCCCCATTTTCATGGCCTAATGCTAAAAAAAAACTATGGAACACCTGTGCGTCCAAAATGCACAGTACACCCCTAGATGAGATTCATGAGAGGTGTTAGATCCAAGTTGGGTGACTTCTGGAAGGTTTCACCTGTTCTGGTACTTTGGAGGCTTTGGAAATGCAACATGGCACCCTCCAAAATCTGCATTACAAGTGAAATAGCGCTCCCTCCTTTGTATGCCCTGCCATGTGAGCAAACAGCAGTTTACACCCGCATATTGGGTATTGCTGAACTTGGAAGAAATTACGTAACAAATTTTGGGGTGCTTTTTTTTTTACAGGATTAATTTTAAAAATGAAATATTTTTGGCTAAAATTGCAGATTGTAGGAAAAAAAATACATTTTTAATTTTATGGGGTCTTTTTAGGGTTGTTTATATAGTTCACAAACCTGGAATGGTGCCTAAAGAAAATTGTAGTTTTAATGAGACCCCAAAGTCCAGTAGGTGCTCCTCCTATTCTGAGGCTTGTGGCTGAGCCAAATAGCACACTAGGGCCACATATGGCATATCTTTAAAAACATCAAAATTGGGAGAAATGGATGTTGAGTTGCATTTCCCTGTTATCATCTACTGTGTTCTACTAAATAATGGATACAAATTGAAAAATTGCAAAAAAGTGAAATTTCCCTTCCACTTTGCTTTAAATTCTGTGAAACACAGAGGGTTGTTAAACTTCCTAATTGCTTTTTTGAGCACTTTAAGGGGTATAGTTTCTTATGGTCATTTATGGGGGTATATAACAAACCCCCACATCAGAACTGGACTGGTCCCTTAAAAATCTATGTTGAAAATTTTCTTGAAAATGTGAAAAATTACTACAAAATTTCTAAGCCCTCTAAACATTGTAAAAAAATAAAAAGACATTTAAAAAAAGATGCTAAACTAGAGTAGACATGGTAGATGCTAGATATAAACTATTTTTTGTGGAATAACTATCTGTCTTACGAGCAGAAATTTTTGAAGTTTGAAAATGGTAAATTATTCTAAATACTAACAACATTTTTTTGTTTTTTATAAATAAAGAAGGATTGTATGGACCAAAATTTCTTACTAACTTAAAGCACAGTGTGTCATGAGAAAAACATCTCTGAATCACATGGAAAGGTAAAAGTATCAAAAAGTTATTCCCACACATGTCAGATTTTAAAAAATGGGTCTGTGTGAGGAAGGTCAAAACTGGCTGCAGCAGTAAGGCCTCGTTCACACGGCTTATTCTGCCGCGTATTGGCGCCGTACTGCGCGCCGGATTTGCGCTTCAGTACGGCGCCAATCCGCGGGAGCAATTACGGTAATCCACTGCTCTCATTGAGAACAGTGGATTCCGTCGCTCCCCCCCCGCTCGGCAAATCCGCCGCGGGGGGAGAAAGTGACATGCACATTATTTACGGCGCGGACGTGCCGTAAACAATGCATTGTCTATGGGGCCCGGGCGGCGCCCCCGCCGCCGCTCCGGCCCCGCCCCCGGCCCGCACCATATTCACGGCGGATTTGTGAGCTCAATACGGCGCACAAAGCCGTCGGGAATAAGCCGTGTGAACGCGGCCTAAGAGGTTTAATAGTGAATTATATGCTGTCCATTGAATTCTAGAGGAGACTCTGCAGTTAATAAAGTACTGTTAC
>JAODAL010061699.1:0-15000 GCA_025379985.1 Phyllomedusa bahiana | reverse complement strand
GCAACAATGGGGGCACTACCCGGAAAACAAAGGGGGGCACTACCCGGGTAACAGAGGGGGGACTACGGCAAAAAATGGGGGGACTACCTGGCTACAATGGGGGCCCCCTACTGGCTAACAATGGGGGGGGATTACCTGGTAAAATTTGGCTTACCCGGTCGGGGGGATTCTTTGGTCCAAGGGGATTACCCGGGTGTAAGGGGCATACCCGGTTATGGGGGGGTACTCTGGTTAAGGGCATTACCTGGCTTTCTTCCCAAAACCGTTATGCAGTTAGGTGGGGGTGGGTGTGGCTTTTTGAAGGGGGCGTGGCTAGACAAGATGGGGTTTTTCCATGCAATTTTTTCCGCCCGGGGCGGTAGCGCGCCGCCCGCTAGGGTCTCCTGCTTTTTCATTTTCGAAAGTTGGCAACTATGAGTTACCTATAATAAATTTTTGTATATATTTTGTCCTAATTTTTCATTTTGGTCAGCTATTTGTAGTTTCTTTTTTTAGAGTTTTAGAAAAAAAATTTTTTTCTTATTCTTTGTCCTCTTATGTTCTCTGAGGGGTGTACTGGCGGGCAGCTCCCCTATCGTCGCAGTGTCGCAGGTCTTCTGTACCAGGGTTGCATCGGTTTTCTTTGCGGGTGGGGGGCGTGGCGTGGAGGGTCCCGTCGTTGGTTTGATGCCCCCCTGGGGAGGGTGGTGTTTTTACCCGTGTGGGCCTTCTTGGCCCCCCCGCTCCCTTGTACGGCGGGACTGATTTTATCTGTGAGTCTGTAGTACGGGCTTTTCCGTCCTTCCCCCATGGCGACTTTGCTGAGCTGCGGGGATTTTGGGGTGTTTGCCCCGGGGTTCGTGTTTCTTCACAGGTGGTTGTATGTTTTTTTTTTTATTGGGATATAACGGCTTCTTGAGCGTTTATTTTGCTAGATTAAGGGTCGAGAATGACCCGAAACGCGTCGCCATTTGTGCTTCCAGTATATTACCAAGTTTTTAATGTTCTAAAAAAGACCTTCAGTTTTTCAGGATCTTTGGGGTTTTGGCAACGTTTATTTCCCGTTACATGGATGATGCTCCCGAGAGCAGCCGTGCAGCCCCCTTAATGGAGTGGTGAGTGGCAATCTTTGCTTTTTTTTTTATATTTAAAAATTTCCTGTTCCGACTTAAACAAATTCACTTAAAGAGAACCTGTCACATAGTTTTTGCCCCCCTTGCTGAGGGCAGCACAAGCCTAGTGTCAGACCTGCTGTTCCAGCGCTGTGCCCCCTTATTCTGTAAGATGCTGCAGTTTTCGGTTTTAAAGCTCAAATCTGCAGTTTTCAGCCAGAAGAGTCATTCGAAGGGGTCTTCGAGATTTCAGTTTTTTTTCAAAACCCCGGGCCCCAATCGGAGGCTAGCCCCGCCCACCTCAACTGACAAACCTATTACTTTGAATAGGTAGAAACATGAGAATAACTGTCAGTGGGCGGAGCTAGCCTTTGGTGGGTGGAGCTAAACCTGCTCATGAAAAAGATTTGGGGGGGTAAAATGCACTAAAACTGCAGCACCTTACAGAATAAGGGACACAGCGCTGGAAACAGCAGGTCTGACACTAGCTTGTGCTGCCCTCAGCAAGGGGGACATAAACTACGTGACAGGTTCCCTTTAAGAACAAACCTACAGTCCCTATCCCATTCGTAACCCGGGGACTCTATGTATAATTCTTTTAAAATGGACAACCCCTTTAAGGCTTTTACCCCCACTATACGGATGCCCCCATTGATTTTCTAATTCACCCACCGCCCCTCTCAGCAGTTGTTTGTTCTCAGCCCGGTTTTCGGGACTATCTCCATGTGAAGCACCCGTCTCCGCGCCTCTTTTTATGGCGTGCATATGAGGCAGTATTCTTTCAATGCACCTTTCCAGTCGGCTATAAATACACAAATGATGTAAGATGACAAAAGAGATTTTCCCTTCAAGCTTTTACTATTTTCCTGGCAGGAAAGATTCTTCATGTGTCGTTCCAAGGGAAGACGCATCAAATCCCAGCGGAACCTTCCCCGCTGACCATGATGATCTTCTGCCCATCAACATGCATTTATTCTGAGTGTTTCTAGGTATCTGCCAAGTGGAACAATAAGAAGAGCGCGCTGCCCCGGAGTGCTCCTCACTGCTGCACGGAGGAGGAATCAGCCTCTGTTTGCTTCACTTCTACCAGACGCAGGGAAGCTGACAAACTTTCCCTTTGTGGTGAAACGTGAAGTGACTTGCACAAGGTCAGTAGGAGGTGAGTGTAACCAAACTCCACCAGCCAAAAGTTGCACAAAGCGCACACATCACATGTCAGTCCGGATCACGTTTGTTTCTGTAACGAGCGGCAAACATGTCTCCACCGAAAGCAGCTATTCCGAGCGCCGTGCCTCCCGGCGGGCTCTGCCGCACAGGCTTTGCTTCTAATTAGTCTTCTTTTCCACAATGGGGGACCGCTCGCAACTTCTGCAAACCACAAAGGTATTAGAGAAATGATCTGATAGCAGGTATGTACGGTTGGATTTACACGTGGCAGATTTTATTACAGAAAATTCTGCTACTGATTGTTAAAGGGGTTGTCTCACCACAAGGATCGCTGCTTTTTATGTTAAGTCTGCAGATGGGTATGTGGTTAAGGGAAACTTTTTGAACTATGCGTAGAGCCTCCTATCCTACCTAGCCAACCAGTATTCTGCTCTGCACTGATGAGGAGCAAACACCACAAAACAGTTGTCTGCAGAATGGTATGTGATTTGGCTTTACTCACAGCCATATTATAAGGCTCATTTCATTGGATATAATTAGAGAAAGACTACATCTAATAAGTGGCTCTATTCCCTTGAACTTATTTGAATATGGGTTTTTTGTAGCCCAAAAGGGGAAACTTTTTGCCTAGAGCCTCCTACCTAGCCAACCAGTATTGTACTCTGCACTGATGAGGAGCAAACCCCAAAACAGCTGACTGCAGATAAGTATCCGGTTTGGTTTTACTCCCACTCTGCAGATGGGTATGTGTTTAGGCGAAACTTTTTGAACTATGCCTAGAGCCTCCTACCTAGCCAACCAGTATTCTACTCTGCACTGATGAGGAGCAAACCCCAAAACAGCTGACTGCAGATAAGTATCAGGTTTGGTTTTACTCCCACTCTGCAGATGGGTATGTGGTTAAGGGAAACTTTTTGAACTATGCCTAGAGCCTCCTACCTAGCCAACCCGTATTCTACTCTGCACTGATGAGGAGCAAACCCCAAAACAGCTGACTGCAGATAAGTATCAGGTTTGGTTTTACTCCCACTCTGCAGATGGGTATGTGGTTAAGGGAAACTTTTTGAACTATGCCTAGAGCCTCCTACCTAGCCAACCAGTATTCTACTCTACACTGATGAGAAGCAAACCCCAAAACAGCTGACTGCAGATAAGTATCAGGTTTGGTTTTACTCCCACTCTGCAGATCGGTATGTGGTAAGGGGGACCTTTGTGAACTATGCCTAGAACCTCCTACTTAGCCAACCAGTATTCTACTCTGCACTGATGAGGAGCAAACCCTAAAACAGCTGACTGTTAAAACAAGTCACTTTGCAATATGTGTCCATTAACAGTGTCCTACCTATTCTGAGATTTCCCCTCTTGTATGGGCTTCATCAGCTCCCCAGGTCGCTATAGCTACAGACCTGTTTGATCTCTCCTGATAGGCTGCTAGCGCTGGTTGCTATAGCTACAGACCTGTGTGATCTCTCCTGATAGGCTGCCAGTGCTGGTGCTATAGCTACAGACCTGTGTGATCTCTCCTGATAGGCTGCCAGCACTGGTCGCTATAGCTACAGACCTGTTTGATCTCTCCTGATAGGCGGCCAGTGCTGGTCGCTATAGCTACAGACCTGCTTGATCTCTCCTGACAGGCTGCCAGCACTGGTTGCTATAGCTACAGACCTGTTTGATCTCTCCTGATAGGCGGCCAGTGCTGGTCGCTATAGCTACAGACCTGGCTTCTATTGCAGCCTAGTGGAAGCAGTAAACACGCCCTTGAATTCAAAATGAAACCAAGAAAACAGGACTGAAGTAAGATGAATCAATGTAGTGAGACAACCCCTTTAAGAATAGATTAGAGTTATCGCTATAGACAATTTTCCTGCAAAAATTTGTTTTTTGGGTCTAACCCAAAAAATGTTTTGTCTCCCCTCTCTTTTCTATGTTTGGATGGACAAAAATTTGGCTGAAGTTGTCAAAATATTCTGGAATGTCCCGAATATGAATCCTATCAAGTACTAACACTGCCCTTACCCTTACCCTAAGCTATAGTTGGTGTTAAAGGGGTTGTCTCACTACAAGGATTGCTGCTTTTTATGTTAAAGATCTTGCAAAAACAAGTCACTCTGCAATATGTGTCCATTAGCAGTGTCCTACCTATTCCTAGATATCCCCTCTTATATGGGCTGCATCAGCTCCTCAGGTCGCTATAGCTACAGACCTGTTTGATCTCTCATGATAGGCTGCCAGCACTGGTTGCTATAGCTACAGACCTGTTTGATCTCTCCTGATAGGCTGCCAGCACTGGTTGCTATAGCTACAGACCTGTTTACTCTCTCCTGATAGGCTACCAGCACTGGTCACTATAGCTACAGGTCTGATCGATCTCTCCTGATAGGCTGCCAGCACTGGTTGCTATAGCTACAGACCTGTTCTATCTCTCCTGATAGGCTTCTTGCACTGGTTGCTATAGCTACAGACCTGGCTTCTACTGCAGCCTAGTAGAAGCCAGTAAACACACCCCTGAATTCAAAATGAAACCAAGGAAAAAGGACTGAGGTGAGATGAATCAACGTAGTGAGACAACCCCTTTAATTCCAGTCATTGGTTTTGGCGGCAAGCGCATGGATTTTTGCAAGTTTCATTCAGACAAGTGGGAAAGCTGTAGAAATTTCTGCTACTGATTATTAAAGGGGTTGTCTCACTACAGGGATTGCTGCTTTTTATCTTAAAGATCTTGCAAAAACAAGTCACTCTGCAATATATGTCCATTAACAGTGTCCTACCTATTCCTAGATATCCCCTCTTGTATGGGCTGCATCAGCTCTTCAGGTCACTATAGCTACAGACCTGTTCAATCCCTCCTGATAGGCTGCCAGCACTGGTTGCTATAGCTACAGACCTGTTCAATCTCTCCTGATAGGCTGCCAGCACTGGTTACTATAGCTACAGACCTGTTCCATCTCTCCTGATAGGCTGCCAGCACTGGTCGCTTTAACTCCAGACCTGTTCTCTCTCTCCTGATAGGCTGCAAGCGCTGGTTGCTATAGCTACAGACGTGTTTGATCTCTCCTGATAGGCTGCCAGCACTGGTTGCTATAGCTACAGACCTGTGTGATCTCTCCTGACAGGCTGCCAGCACTGGTTGCTATAGCTACAGACCTATTTGATCTCTCCTGATAGGCGGCCAGTGCTGGTCGCTATAGCTACAGACCTGGCTTCTACTGCAGCCTAGTAGAAGCAGTAAACACGCCCTTGAATTCAAAGTGAAACCAAGAAAACAAGACTGTGGTAACATGAATCAATGTAGTGAGACAACCCCTTTAAGAATAGGTTAGAGTTATCGCTATAGACAATTTTTCTGCAAAAATGTGTTTTTTGGGTTTAACCCAAAAAATATTTTGTCTCCCCTCTCTTTTCTATGTTTGGATGTACAAAAATTTGGCTGAAATTGTCAAAATATTCTGGAATGTCCTGAATATGAATCCTATCAAGTACTAACACTGCCCTTACCCTTACCCTAAGCTATAGTTGGTGTTAAAGGGGTGGTCTCACTGCAAGGATCGCTGCTTTTTATGTTAAAGATCTTGCAAAAACAAGTCACTTTGTAATATATGTCCATTAACAGTGTCCTACCTATTCCTAGATATCCCCTCTTATATGGGCTGCATCAGCTCCTCAGGTCACTATAGCTACAGACCTGTTTGATCTCTCCTAATAGGCTGCCAGCACTGGTTGCTATAGCTACAGGCCTGTTCAATCTCTCCTGATAGGCTGCCAGCACTGGTTGTTATAGCTACAGGCCTGTTCAATCTCTCCTGATAGGCTGCCAGAACTGGTTGTTATAGCTACAGGCTTGTTCAATCTCTCCTGATAGGCTGCCAGCACTGGTTGCTATAGCTACAGACCTTTTTGATCTATCCTGATAGGCTGCCAACACTGGTTGCTATAGCTACAGACCTGGCTTTTTACTGCAGCCTAGTAGTACCAGTAAACACGCCCCTGAATTCAAAATGAAACCAAGAAAACAGGACTGAGGTCAGATGAATCAATGTAGTGAGACAACCCCTTTAATTCCAGTCATTGGTTTTGGCGGCAAGCGCATGGATTTTGGCAATTTTCATTCAGACGAGTGGGAAAGCTGTAGAAATTTCTGCAACAAAACTGCCGAAGGTGAATCCACAATCATTTATATATAGAAAATGCCAACAAGACACAAATTTATATGTCCTAGTTCTTTACTCTTGAGTAAAGTTATTTGAATACATTTAAATTTGAATGGAGATATCGTGGTTTATAGGTCTCCACACCACGCTCTAATGAGAAAAGTTACAATATGACTAGAAGTAAAGCCTAACCATATACCCATCTGCAGACTGGGAGTAAAGCCAAACCAGGTACTTATCTGCAGTCAGCTGTTTTGGATGTGACCTGAGAAACACTACATCTAATAGTCCTAGCTCTTTTATCTTGCGCTCATTCATATATTTAAATTTTTGTTTGCAACCATGGCTTTTGAGTCTCCAGACACCTATATAGTGCCTCACCCAAATGAGGATGGTTAACCATACTGAGATACAAAAAACTGTATTCAAATAAACTCTAGGCAATATAGGTAACACTCTTTGCCACCTATTGGATGTAGAGTTCCTTAAAGGGGTTGTCTCATCTTACTGTTTCATAGAGTCAGCAGCAGCTTTCATTCATGCATCCTGTCACTTACTGGTCAAGCTGTCTGTAATTAGCATATGAGCTCCTGCATTCACACTTCTGCAAATTAGTCTAGATTAGATACACAATCTCCTGCTCTGAGGTCCAGAGAAGCTTCAGAGCTAAAGTAAACAGTAGTAATTAGTGTCTTTTGTCTGAAAGATCAGATAACACACAAGCTCTCAGACTGCCTGCAGTTCTGTGCTAGGACCTGTGTGATGACATCACTCCCTGCTATCAGATAGAACAAACAGCAGAGGAGAAGAATCAAACAGGTCGGTCACTAGAGAAACCTGAGAGCCCTCAGAAGGTGATAAAATCATTTGTAGCTCCTCAATAACAAAAAATGAACAGAGCAATATATTTGGAAAACGTCTTCATTTAGTGTTCACTACATGTTGAAAGTTAATCTTTGTAGTGAGACAACCCCTTTAAGTCACCTCTGACTCATTGAGTCTTGCAATGTGACTAGAATTAAAGCTAAACCAGATACTTATCTGCTGACAGCTGTTTTGAGGTGTTTACCCCTCATCAGTGCAGAGTAGAATACTGGTTGGCTGGGTGAGAGGCACAGTTCAAAAAGGGTAATGTTCCTAATTAAGGGGATGCACCTTGTAGGTGTGTGGAGACTGTTCATATAAGTTTCCACACACCTACCTAGTGACTCTCAAGATTAAGATTATCAAATTTAGGGTTATTCAGCTTTTAAAAAAGAGAGTTTAGGGGCAATTTAATGTACAGTATACCGATCTCTCTTGTGATCTTTTTACATCTAGGCCTGTAACCATGAAAAGGGGGCATCCTCTACATCTTGAGGAAAGAAGATTTCACCATCATCATAGACAAGTATTCTTTACGGTAAGGGCAGGACACAAGGATTCTTTACGGTAAGGGCAGGGACCAGCCCTGACACAAGTAAAGTAAACCCCCAGGGGGTCCTAGGACATGGAATGTCCCTGGGCTTGACAGGCCTGGAGCCCCTTTTCAGGGAGAAAGACAGAGAAAGAAAGGCAAAAAGCAAGAGGCAGATTGCAGTATATGCAGTGGTGTAGAGTAGCTGTAGAATGGAGCCCAAGGGTCATCTCCACTGGTGAGCCCCAAAAATCAACTCCACTGTTGGGCCGTCTTAACAGCATAATGGGCCCCTGGGCAAACCTGTGCACTGGGCCCCCCAACCAGCATAACCAAGCACAGGTGCAAATATACAGATTATCGATAACAAACTTATAAACTACCACACCGCCATATAGAGACCACATAGTGGGAAGACACAACTCGCGTCACCACCGCATGACAGTAACTACAGCACTGATCCCACACAGAAGAGAAATAACCCCTGACACAAGGGACTCACAGGAGACATCCTATCTGAACCGTCTTTCTCTGAATCGTTCTTTTTCCCTTTTCTTCGCCATCCGGTCTAGACCGCCATGATGACTTCTCCCGGCCACAACTCGTCCCTGCAGAATTTACCACACAAATATCTTAGAATCCTCACTTTATCAGCACTTCGCCACCAATTCCTACCTCTGTTATGGGCGCCCCCTTTAAGTAAATAGGTAGTAATGTTGCCCACCATTACCCACAGTAGGTAGGTATCTAGACCCCAGTAGGTAGGTATACAGGTCCACTGTAGGTAGATATCATGCACCTTCACGTAGATTTACAGCCCATTGTTTGAAGATATACAGCCCCCAGTAGGATATATGGTCCCAGTAGGATATAGCCCAATGTAGAATATATCCCCATTTATATAGCCCTCTGTAGTATATGGCCCCCTTAAGTATATTGCCCTTCTATATAGGCACCTTTAGTATATCGCCCCCTCTAGGATATAAGCCCCGTTATTAGATTGCTCCTTTTGTACAGCCCCATATGTATTGCCTCCTCTATATTGCCCCCTTTTGTATTGATCCCTCTGGTTTTGCCCCCCTCTGGTTTTGCCACCCTCTGGTTTTGCCTCCTTTTGTTTTGCCTCCTTTTGTTTTGCCACCCTCTGGTTTTGCCTCCTTTTGTTTTGCCCCCCTCTGGTTTTGCCACCCTCTGGTTTTGCCTCCCTCTGGTTTGCCTCCCTCTGGTTTTGCCCCCCTCTGGTTTTGCCTCCCTTTGTTTTGGCCCCCCTCTGGTTTTGCCTCCTTTTGTTTTGCTTCCCTCTGGTTTTGCCTCCTTTTGTTTTGCTTCCCTCTGTTTTTGCCTCCTTTTGTTTTGCCTCCCTCTGGTTTTGCCCCCCCCTCTAGTTTTGCCCCCCTCTGGTTTTGCTTCCCTCTGGTTCTGCCACCCTCTGGTTCTGCCACCCTCTGGTTCTGCCACCCTCTGGTTCTGCCACCCTCTGGTTCTGCTACCCTCTCGTTTTGCCACCCTCTGGTTTGCCCCCCTCTGGTTTTGCCCCCCTCTGGTTTTGCCTCCTTTCATTTTGCCCCCCTCTGGTTTTGCCCCCCCCCCCACCACCTCTGTTTTGCTCCCTCAAGATAAATAGTTTTAAAAAATTATTACAAAACGCTACTTACCTTTCCGCGCTCCCCGCTCTGGTCCGTGCTCCCGGCTCCTCGCTGTGGTCCGCGATATGGGAGCTCATTTCCGGCGCGAGCGGCATGACATCATCACGCTGCGTACGCCGGGACGTTACTCCCGTGATTTCCTAGGCTGAAAGCCTGCGGGCTGCTGGCCTAGGAAATACAGCGGCGCAGGAGGCGATTACATCACCTCCTGCACCGCTTACAGACGCGGCGGGTCCGGCGGCCTCCGGCAGAGCGACGCGCTGCCCGGATCCACCGCAGGGGCTGTTGCTACACTGGGCAGGGTAGGCGGCCCCCGGGCAGGTGCCTACCTGGCCCAATGGAAGAGACGGCCCTGCCGGCGGGTCCCATCCCGGCGAAAGCCAGGGGGCCGCAAGATCGACTGCGACCGGGGACCCCCCCCCCCGAACCCCCCGGCCGGGTCCCGACCCAGCCATGCAGCCTCACGGCCCCCCGCCTTTGCACCGGCGGTGCAGGCAGGGGCCGAGGGAAAACACGGGGTCTTTATCCCTCTGTTCAGCCCCAGGGGGCCGCGGGCAGGCCCGATGTAAGACGTCATGCGCGCCTGCCCGCGTCCCCCCCTCTGCGCCGGGGGTGCTCCCGGGACTGGAGAAGGGGGAAGGAAGCAAGCAGAAACTTCAGGTAAGTTTTGGGTTTTTATTTTTTTTTGAAACAACTACCCCCCCTGCTACCTATAACTGCCCCATACTGCCCTGCCTGGCTATTTTTCTGCCCCCAATTTGCCCTGCCTGTATCCTATTACCCCCCCATGCTGCCCCTCCCTGGTTAAAATACTGCCCTGCCGGTTATATACTCCCCCATACGCCCTGCCGGGCTTATGCGGGCCCCCATACTGCCCGCCGGGCAATAAAAAAGCCCCATACTGCCTTCCCTGGTTTTTTAAACTGCCCCATACTGCCCTCCTTTTTATTTACTGCCCCCCGGGGGTTTTACTAAAACCCCCTGGTTATATCTGCCCCATACTCCCCTTGCCTGGCTGTATACTGCCCTGCTGCATACCTATATGGCCCCACCCCCTCCCTGGTTTATATACTGCCCTGCCTGCATACCTATATGCTGCCCCAAAATCCCCTGCCTGGCTATAATGCCCCCTACGCCTCCTATATACTGCCCCATATGTCCTGCCTGCATACCTTTACGGCCCTCCCTCCCTACCTTTTTAACTCCCCCCTACCTACCTTTATATAAGCCCCCCCTCCCATATAATGGCCCCTGCCTGCCCATTAATGGGCCCTCCCCTGGCTATATATGCCCTGCCACCTATAAGTCCCCCTGTCTGCCTATATACTCCCCGGGCCTACCAAATTACGCCCTGCCTGCCCATATACTGGCCCTGCCCCTTTAATGCCCTGCTGTTTAACTGGCCCTGCCTGGTACAAGGGGTCCGCCTGGCAAAATTATGGCCCGGGCCTTCCCTGGCTAATTACGGCCCTCCCCTGGCTAATTACTGAGGCACCCCTAGTAACGGCTAAATTACTGGGGGCACCCCTAGCTAACGGCCGTTATGGGGCGCCCACAAACTGGCTAATTCCCTTGGCACCCCAGCTAACTGGCTAATGGGGGCAGCCCAGCTCCCGGCTAGTTATTGGGGCACCCCCCAGTACCGGGGCAGTTCCCGGGGGCACCCCAGCACCGGTGGGGTTTACTGGGGGCACCCCAGCTCCCTGGCTTTTTACGGGGGTGGGCCCTGTCTACTACCAAAAGAATGGGGGAAGGCCCTGTTTACCTCCCCAATGGGGGCTACCTATTTACATGCCACTTAGCTGACTTTTTTCATTCCTAATTTTTAGGGTCTAACATACGCTTTTGGGGAATTGAAGGAAAACCGGGAAAAAGAGGGATCATGTATTTGTAAAAAATTCTACCAAAGGGTAGTGACCACAGAAAAAACACTGCATGTGTACGGGGACAAAAAAAAGGAAGGGAACACTCATCAGGGAGACACATGGATTTTGGGGGGAAGGGGAAGAAAAGGGGAAAAGAACAATCCATCATAGATTTCGTCTCCTGTGATCCCCGCTGTCAGGGGTAAAAATTTATTCTGGTTGAATCAGTGCTGTGTTCATGTGATTGGGCCTGATACGGGGAGTGATTGGGGGGGTTTTTAGGTTAGCTGGTGCTTATGTAGTTAGTGTGGGGTTGTCCCGGAATTTAAAGCAAGTGACCTTACTCTTTTATAGGGTTTTTGCACCACTGTTTCTTTTTTTCTTGTGTTTAGGGGGCTCTCACCGGAGCGGTTTTGGTGCATTTTTTATGCGTTTTTTTTTGGCAAAATGTAACACATTTAAAATGTCTGCCTTTTGCACAAAAATGCACCCCAAAAAAATCAAAAATCACCCAAAAATGCTCTGGTGAAAGCAGCTTTTTATAGTTAGTTTATTTTAGAAAAAAAGAAAGAGGTGTGAAACAAGGGACATTTGAAAAGGGAAAAATTTTAGGGGCTGGTGGGGGCTTATGCCAGGGATATTTTTATTTCCCGTCCCGGGCCCTTGGGGGGCCCCAAAAATCATTCCCACTGGGTGAGCCCAAAAATCATCTCCACGGCGGGCCCCCCAAAAATCAGCTCCACTGGTGGGCCCAGAATCACCTCACTGGTGGGGCCCCCCAAGAATCAACTCCCATGGGGGGCCCCAAGATCGCTCTACTGATGGGGCCCAAAAAATCCTCCACTGGTGGCCCCAAAATAACCCACGGTGGGACCCAAAGAAAACAGCCTCTACTGGGGGCCCCAAGAATCAACTCCACAGGTGGGGACCCCAAAAAATCACCCACTGGTGGCCCCCCAAAAATCATTTTCACTGGTGGTCCCCCAGAATCAACTCCACTGGTGGGCCCACCCCAGTCCAGCACTTCTCATCATCACCATTAATCGGGCTAACGACTTAGCTTGGCATTAGATCCTGGGTGAATATGAAGAGGGGTAACGTGAACAAAATATCATTTTTCAAACATTCGATAAAAAATGTTTTTGACAGTGTTTTGACCTGGGTGAATCGTTTTTAACAGGGGCTTTTTGGATTGCGGGAAAATAAGATAGTACAATAATTTGTGCAAGCGCGACCAGACCAAATACGATGTTTTCGGTTTCATTCCAAGACCAATGGGCTCAAAAAAGTTCACATTACACTTCGTAGTATAACTTCCCAAGACAATTTTCTGTCATAAAGGAGCATTGAGTGAGGAGGTTTAAATCAGGTCGCTCTGATGCAAAAAGAACGTACATTTACAAAAAAGTGGTATAGCTCGCGGAGCTTCATAGTCATATTAAATTTATTCCACACTGAGGCCTCCAACGTATGTATGGATTTGTAATATGGTGCCCATAGCCTGCTATACAGTAGGTCTATATCTCTGTGCACCTCCAAATGTATACAAAGCAGGACAGTATATACAGGCAGGCTGGGTGGGCCGTCAACAGCCATAGACGCCACTTGCCTTAAGAGGTGGAAGAGCGCGGTCAGGGCAGAACTGATGCTGACTGCCCATTAAGTCGGGTGGTCAGCTTCTAACTCTGCAAACTACAGGCAGTCCCCGACTTACACCGTTCCGACTTACATCTGTCCCCTAGTTACAAACGGAGACTTATGGGGCGTGCTGGCACTTGTAGTTCCATTTTCCACAGCAGATAGTAGCTGTGGAACTACAAGTTCCAGCATGTCACAGCAGCACTTCAGGTGAAAATTAGGTGAAATATTCTCAACAGGGGCACAGACAGTAAAACAAATGTAAAAACTCTTCCCTGCACTATCCAAAACTTAAAAAAAAAACCTTTTGTCTGGAGTTAAAATTTTAAAAAATCTACCTTTCCGATTACACACAAAAATTTAATTTAAGAACAAACCTACAGTCCCTATCCTGTTCGTAACCCGGGGACCGCCTGGATTCTGAAACGTCCGTGCAGAGTTCGCAGCTGCTCACTATCCAACTGTATATGAGAAGGCAGCGGTTTACTATCATTCTTGTCTTCTCGATCATTGTATATACAGTGCTCAATGAGCATTGTATAAGCAGATATGCAGGAAGCCCCCAGGTACATAGGCTTACTTTAAATGAGCCTATATACCTACCTTCCTAAGTAATGATAGAGCCTATATACCTACCTACTAAATGGGGAGGTCTTTACTATTGTCTATCTAATTGGGGGCCTATATTCCTACCTAGCTACTAAATGGAGGTCTATATACCAACTTAATGGGGGGCCTATACACCTACCTACTAAATGGTCTATATTCCTACCTATATAATTGGGGTCCTTTATATCAACCTAATTGGGGGCCTATATTCCTACCTAGCTACTAAATTGGGGAGTCTATATTCCTATCTCATTGTAGCTCTGTATACCAACTTAATGGGGGTCCTATACACCTACCTACTAAATGGAGGATTTATATTCCTTCCTTTTTAAATGGGGTCATTTTTACCAACCTAATAGGGGGTCTATACACCTACCCACTTAACGGTGGGATATATATCTACCTACCCAATTGTGAGGCCTATGTACCTACCTAATGTCTGCCTATTCCCTTCCTCCCTAAGGGGGGTAATAAAAACCTACCTATGTGTTTGTATACCTATCTAAGGGGGTCTTTTTAAACCTACCTACCAAATTTGGGTTTTTGCCTATATCCCCCCAAAACCAAATGGGGAACCTAGAACCCCCCAAAAATGGGGGCTATATATCTACTTACCTAACAGGGAGACTAAATACCCATTTACCCAATGGGGTCCCTTATATCTGTCTGGTGGGGAAGCCAACCTACCTATCTGTATAATAAGGGGGCCTACCTGTCTAGCTATTTTCAGATTTTTGGTTCTCAATTTTTCCTCCCCTACTTCCAAGAGCCATAACGTTTTTATTTTTCCATCTAGATAACCAAATGTGGGCTTGTTTTATGATGGAACAAAATGTACATTTTAATGGTGCCATTCAACGTACCATATATTTTATTGGAAAAACCCTCAAAAATTATATGTGAACTCTATAAACCAATCAGAGTGCAGCTTTCATTTTTCCAGAGCAGTATAAGAAATGAAAGCTGAGCTCTGACTGGTCGCTATAAAAATTTTATTGGTTACTTGGGCCTGATTGTTTGAATGGGGCCTGATTGGCGCTATAGCATGATTGGTTTTTCATGGGGTCTGATTGGGTTCTATGGTCTGATTGGTTTCATTGGGTCTGATTTTGGTTGCTATGGGGTATGGTTGGTCGCTTGGGCCTATTGGGTTTCTATCTCTGATTGGTTGCTATCGGGTCTGATTGGTTGTATGGGTTATGATTGGTTGCTGGGCCTTATTGGGTTGCTATGGGCTCTGATTGGTTGCAATGGGCTCTGGTTGGTTGCAATGAGCTCTGATTGGTTGCTATGGGCAACAAAGAATGTCTTATTAGAAAGTTTTCATAAATGAGGTAAACTTCTTGCTTGGTTCGACAATGGTATAACCAAAGATGTTTTAAAATTCCCAAAATTTTTTTTCCCCCAACCCAGCACCACCCTAAATTTAACCCCAGCCTT
>JAODAL010061698.1:0-20170 GCA_025379985.1 Phyllomedusa bahiana | reverse complement strand
TGGGTTTTGTAAAATTATGCTACAGGCAAAATTTCTTTTTTCCCAAAGTGAAAAAGAACCTTTCTTTTAGTGACCACAACGCAAAAACAACGCTTAATTAACCCCGGGATCAAAAAAAGCGCAAAAAATGTGAGAAACCCAAAAATTCCCAAGCTTTACTTTTTAAAATGGCATGTATTTTAGGGAAACAAAAAAAAACAGAAAAATTTAAAAATTTAAACCTTGGGTTTGTGAATTATGTTTAAAGGAAAAATTTTCTTTTTTTGGGGGGTAAAAAAGAATGTTTCTTTTAGTGACCACAACACAGAGAAAAGTTTAAATTAACCCCTGGTTTAAAATTCGCTAAAAAAAATGAGCAACCAAAAAATTACCATTTTTGCAGCGTGGTAAAAAATTGCTTTATTTTAGGGTACAAAACAACAAAAAACTTCAAATTTCCCTTTGGTTGTGAATTATGTTTAAAAGGGCAAAATTTCTTTTTTTGGGGGTTTTAAAAAGAACATTCTTTTTAGTGACCCCCAACAGAGAAAAACGCTTAATTAACCCCTGGTTTTTAAAAAATTGCGCAAAAGAGTTTAGCCCCCAAAAAATTAATTTGGTTTTTGGGAAATTGTAAAAAACGCTGTTTTTTTTAAATTTGAAACAACAAAAACAGGCTTAGATAACCCGGAAAATTTTAAATTTTTTTGGAAAAACTGAGCAGATACCCTTTAAAATGTAAACCCGCTGAAATGGACCACCCCGGCCTTCATTTCAAATCCCCCACAAAATCAGAATTGAATGTTAAGAAAAAGCGGGTTCGAGACAAGCTTGACCCCCCCCCCAAAATCGCTTAAAAAAAAGATTTCCTTTAGTATCAGCTTTTCAAAAACCCGCCGGGGCAGCACCTTCCCTACTCAGAACGTGAGAGCGGTTTTAAACACAAAACCCGCGGTCTCGGGATTGGTTTTCACCCCCTGCCCATGTCATCCCAAGGCTTTCCCTTTCCCTTTCCCCCCAAGTTTTTTGGCCCCATGTAAGCCATGTCCCACGCACCATTTTATAAATAAAAAGCACGCTTCTTCCCCGCAATCACCCCAAGCCCCCCTTCGACTTCGTTCAGAATCGAAGTTTTCCTAAAATTTCCCAAATTTGAATTCCATTTCCCGTTAGAATTGATTCGCCCATCTCAGATATATACCTTCTCGAAAAGGACCCCAATTACATACACTAAAAATGTTTTGGTAGAGCCCCGTTACGCAATGCCCCCAAATTAGGGGCAAACTAAACTAGAAAATTGATACGTTTATGCCCCTCGATTGCGAAAAGTGCCTTTTTAGGTGCTTTAAAAGTTTACTATGAAAGGGTATATGGTTTTTTTTTTACAGCATTAAACTCTCAGGGCATTTACACTGATTAAATGCACCTAAAAACTGCTGCGGGAATGCAGTTTTTGGACATTGGGTTTTTTTTTTTTCATTTGTTTTTTTTTTTTGTAAGGGAAAAAAAAGACAAGTCGTCCCTCTGTTCAGCCCGTTGTTTCTAAGGGGTTGATCCAGAGGAAGGGAAAAACCCCCCCAAAGAGGTAGAAGCCAAATGTCCCCCATTTTAGGGGAAAAAAATTCCCTTTCCCGACTCCAATCTGGCAATCAGAAAAAAACCTGGGTCAATACCCCTTCCCAATCCTAGTTTAATATAACTTTTTATATTATTACGCTCCGAAATGCTTTCCCCCCCCTTTTAAAACCCGGGTTAATTTAATTCACCATTGGGGCCAGCCCCCTTGGGAGAGAAATTTCCCTGTTTTCACTTTTCTTACAGAAAAAAATCCCTTTTATGTTTATGTAAAACTTTGTTCCCCAAAGGGACATAAAGGATGCCCCTTGTTCTAGATACAGCCCTGTGTATAAATAAATCTTGGGGAGATCTCTATATTGACCTTTGATGTATTTAAACTTTATTTATTATGTCCCCCGAAGCCTTCTTTTCCCCTTAAACTAAATAACCTAATCTTGCCAATCTTTTGTGTTACTGTAGTCCACCCAGTCCTTTCATTATTTTTGTTGCCCGCCTTTGAAACCTGTTTCAAGCTCTACAATGTCTTTTCCTGTGCCCCTGGGTGCCCAAAAACTGTACACAATATTCCATGTGTGGTCTAACCAGTGACTTGTATAATGGGGGACATGTTGCCTAGGTGCTGATAAATTGATCCTGTGGCGGCGGGCCCCATGGTAGTTACACCACTGATACTGCCACACACCCTGTTTCCCCGAAAATAAGACAGTGTCTTATATTCATTTTTGCTCCGAAAGATGCGCTGGGTCTTATTTTCAGGGGAGGTCTATTTTTTCATGAACAAGAATTAATATTTATTGTTGAACAAAAAAATCATAATTTATTAATATACTGTAGTCCTATCATCACAAACATTAGTGTAAACAGCCAAACTCTGACTTCCATCAAGAATTTCTTGAGACACTATTTCCATGGACAACAAATTACGGTACAATTTACCCATCCCTGAGAAAAAGTAACATTTATTCAAAGACCATCAAGTCATCATCTTTTGGAAGATCTTCATAATTCTCCAAACCCTGAATTTCATGGTGAATTTTTTTGTGACTTCATTCTTTTAGAATCCTTGGCTCCAATCTCTCGTGTCTAGCAATAGCACTTCCTTAAATGAGAAACTCTTGTCCAGGTAGCCAGCCACACAAGATAATACCTAAATATCTAAATAATCTGCTAAGGCTAATGTATGGCACGGGGGGAGCTGTAGCAATGAGTGCCACTAGGTTTTATTTTCAGGGGGGGCCTTATATTTTAATATGAGGAAAAAAAATATTGCACTAGGTCTTATTTTCGGAGGATGTCTTATTTTCGGGGAAACAGGGTATCATCACCACATATCACCATCACAAAGTGACTGGGATGGTGGAACAGCCTCATTGTATTTATTCAGTAAAATCTTATGCATAATTAGTGTGATTACAAACTGTCCTGCCGCATTCTGCTGTTTGGCCATAAGATGCCACTGTTTTGAAATGCTAGCCTTTGTGTAGAGTATAAGACATGTGATTTGTCTCTCATGGGACTAAGAGACTGTGAAGCAGCAGCCATTTTAGAGAGTGACAGTTGGAACTGATAGATGACACAGAGGAGACACATCAAGCATGATTTCCTGCCTTTGTGAATCCACTAATGGTGACCGGCTCCTGTTGGGAGAGGAGAGTTCTTCTGGCTGCGCTTATCTGTTGCGAGGAAAGCACAGAAATGGAACAGACATGTTTTTTTTTGCAGGATCCAGAATAGAAGAGGGTGACCGCACTTATTGGATATTGACTACGACCAAAGGAGACCTGAATCCTGGGAGCTGTGACTGTGTGCAACTTCAAGGTAGAACCGGTTCGGTAGCATGCCATCAGCTTACATGGAGGAAACTATTACCTGGCTGTTGTTAGCTTAGTTAGGGCCAGATTCGGTGTCAGTGATGATATGTGATTTTCATGAACATTTCTGATTTAGGACATTGAAGTAAGTTAACATGGTGCTGTTTGTATGCAACTGTTCACCTGATTAACTGATTGTTATCTTGTGTGGGGGAAGTGTGGGTTTTTTTTATCAGTTTGTAAACTGTTGTTCTACAAATGAGCTCTGCCCTTGAACTGTAACCATCATACAATTGTTCTGCTGGGTAAGATATTTATTGGTAATTAAAGTGGCTTTCAGTGGTCCGTTGTAGGTAAAAGGTATTGTGTATACGGGGTACATACTTTCGGCAGTGCGCGGTGTAGCCATAGGGACCATGTACAAACTTTGTGCACCTGTTTTCGGGATTGTCAGTACACTTTTTTGGAAAAGTTCTGTAAAGTACATATTAGGTAATCTTGTGTTGGAGTCACTTTCCTAGTTCCAGTGTGTTCGCGGTATTCTGGGGATGCCGACCCCGGTACACGGATTACGGAATGAATAAAAATAACCATTACCGCATAAAACTACCACATTGTGAACTGGAATGATACACCATTAAAAATTACCAAAATATAAAGAATTACACCATAACCAATCTTAACATCCATAAGTAGTGTCATAGTGGTAAATACTTGTTGTATACCATGTGTTCTGCACCACATTATAGTGATTCAGGTATAACGTTACATCCAGGGATCACAGGTGATGTCTTCTTCTGTTGTTTTTCCCCTTTTCTTCTCTTTTGGTCCAGACACTCATGATGTTTCTCTGTTGCCTTTCATTTTTTCTTCTCATTTGGACCAGTCCACCTTGTTGACTTCTCCCGGCAACAGCTTGCGCCTGCAGAATTTACCACAAAACTCTTCTACTTCCAGCAGCTTTGTATTCAACTTCCACTTCTGTACAAACTCCCCATCTATAGTGCCACAAGTTAGGTTAATAATGATTCCTTTAGGCTCCAAACAGTATACGTGTCCCCCAAAAAGGCTATGTGACTCTCTGTTTGTGTACCAAGTTTTAGTCTTCTTTTGTGTCCACTTATAGTTAGCTTAGTTAAACCCCCAATATAGTAGGTAGGCACACCAAAATTTAGGTTGGCAATTAAGGTTAAACGCCCTACTATAATCGGTATATAGGCCCATGGTAGGTACATAGGTTCCCTGTAGGTAGTTATTAGGTCCTGATTAGGTAGGTATATGAACGACTGTAGGTAGTCATTGACTCCTGTAGATAAATATTATGGCACTGTAGGTAGTAGGCCCCATTGTCATCAACAAGCCTTACACAGAGATGCTATACATGATTCTCATAGCCAAGGAACCTAGGTCAAACAGCGACACAGTTGGCACTGATTGGTAAGTGTTGTTTTAACTATTTGCCCGTAGACTTTGCCTTGCATACTAACGGTCAGCAGGAGATTAGCAGGAGTTTAGAAACTGCCTTACTCTGAAATTAAGTAATTTATTAGCTGCAATATACTTAGTGAGTCTTTATTTATCTCTTTCTAGCCTGTTTTGAGAGTTTAATCGATCCAACAATTGTATTGCTCCAGATTCTCATACTAGCTCAATGGAAGGTCAAGTTATAGCTTCTCAATCAGCAATACTGTTTTCAAGCTGTGCTAAGCATACTTGCACAAGAGTTTTTCAAGGTGTGTTATAAAATAGCCAATTGCTTTTACACAGTTAGCTTTAAAAAGTACCTTTAGAACACTGTGTGATGGTTGTTGGAAATGGGCCTCTTATTACAACTTTTTAGATATGCATTATCACCCAATCATTAAAAATATATAGAGTCGTATTTCTGATTCATTTAATGTATGCTTCATTGAAAAAAAACTGTGTTTTTATTTAAAAAATAAGATATTTCTATAGGACCCGACTTTTTGCATACTGTTAGTGTATATAGTTTCTTGTGTGGTAGAAACAAATAAGATGTAGCAGGAACTAACCTGTATTGAATGTTTGCTGATGCCTGAGATGGGTAAACAATCTGCAGTGTGAGTAAATACTTATTATCATGAGTGTGGGTAATAGTAAATTTTGAAATTAATTTGAAGTGTTGTTCCATCAAGGTACCCTCCATATTCGAGTGTAAAGGTTGCTACAGAGGCTTTCTGCCATTGAGGTACCATAGCACCATATGTGCATGTGCACAGTCAGTACATTGATTTCAATGTATCCAATGTATCTCTGTGGAATCACTGCAGGGAAATTGGAACACATTCTGCCTTGTATTCCCTATCTTTTACAGATTAACTATAGTTATTTTTAACGAGTGGGACATATTGTTTTCTTCGAATTAAGGATTCTACTAAAAAAATGAGGACAGTCAAAAGCAAAAAAACCTTCCACCCAATTTTGTCATTAAAAAAACACCATGATATTTACAACATTTCTATTGATAGGAGATCTCATTCATATTACAATTTTGGGGGTTGTGCTGGGTTTTCCTGAATTAAATCTATAAATGTCTGATCAGGATGGGGTGTGACTACAAACAAAACATCTCCAAGAAAGTAAAAGAGAGAGAGAGCACTCCTGTTGAATGGACATGGCGGTCAATGATAATGCCACCATCTCCTTTTATTATCTATGGGACTTCCTTGTTTAGACATCTCAGCAATGAGAAATGGAAACAAGAAGGGAGATTCCATGGTGGCATACGTGTAAGCATCTGTGACTATGGTGGGTATAGACCTAATACACTCACTGTCGGATTTATATTGAGGGAACATGACTAAGTGACTACTTGGGTCTTTACAAGGTTCTGATGTGTGAGAACTAGGACTTTTCCCAGGTGCAACTCCAGTGCAGTCCGCAAACCAGCAGCAGCTGACTGAGGGGGTCACGACACAGATGCAAAGCAGCCGAAGGGACAGGGAAGGCAGAGGCATTGTCACGCTATCCCATGGTCTGGAAAGGCAGCACAGATTCACACAATTTGGCGAGGTCAGGGCCAGAAGTTAGTTAGGAGGAAGGTATCAAGTTGGGGTCAGTAACAGTGAGATCCAGACAGAAAGCAAAACATCTTACAGGAACTTAGGACCCCCCCCCCCCCCCCCCCCCCCCCCCCCACCACCCCCCCCCCCCCCCCCCCACAAAGGACCTATGGAACTTTCGTTCAGAAAGTGTTGAGGTTGTCGTAGGAGCAGCCAGGGAGAAGAGACAGAGTGCGCTTTACTTAGAAGTACTGGCATAGGGAGAGCATCGATGTAATTCTGTGAGTCTGGTCAGCCTTTGGCATTGGTTATGGTTGTGATCACAACTCTATTTGTTTATTCTATAGATTTCAGCGGTAATAAAACCCACATCACTGAGATCAAGAAACTTTCAGCTTTCCATAATGGGCGGCTAATTGAACCAGCTGAGTTTGGGCTTTAAAGGACTTAAAGTTTTAATATTAAGGCTTTATTTATGTCTCTCCTTCCCAATTGCCAATTGTTGGTTTGTAAAAAAAAAATCTATGAGGAATTTTTTCCGGGATAACACAGTAAAAAAAAGATTAAAACTACATTTAAAAAGTTTAAAAAACTAATAATACAATAATACAATTTTGTTAAATTTTTATTGAGAGACCCATTAGAATCTCATAAGAATAATGATATCTGTGCAACATATTAATAACTATATTTATAACGAACAATGAACAACTTAAACCAATAAATGCTTAGGCTAAAAAATATTTTTACCATATTATGAATGTTTAAAAAATGTTGATTTTAACAGATGTGTGCATCAAAATGGTGCTCCACCAAAGCTTTACCACAAAAATCAAGGCCGCAAAACAGCCGTGTGGGATGAAAAAATTAGAAAAGTTACAACTGTCAGAATCTGAGAAACTAACATAATATATGTGTCTAACAAATGTTAAATATACACTGTTACATATACTGTTACAGAGTTCATGAAAAATTCAGAACTCTTTGTGGAATTCAATTGGGAAGAAAGTTGTAAAATGTAAAATTGAAAAAAATTATTTTAGTCTTCTCCAATAGACAAGTGAGCTTATAGGACAGTTTTTTAGTCTCTCTCTATTTGGCAGGGGAAATCAATGAGACATCTGCATTTATGTATTACTGGCGCCTTTGAGGAGAGGTAAAACGTTACATTTCATGTCTAGTACATTTTTTTTTTTTTAAATGGCAATTTAGAGACGTTTTAGGAATGGTTCACATATGAATTGGAGGTTCTATTTGGAATCACCATCACATGTTCCATTGGGATTAATGAAAACATAACGCAGCAAGTTGCGCTATTTTTTTCCGTCTAAACGATGGATACCACAGTGAAAAGAACAGCGGATCTATTATAATCAATACGGTCTGTTAGGCAACGTTGTTGCTCGTGTGAAACAAATCATTTTGTTTCCGGTTTCACTCTTGGGATGGAGTTCCAAATATTACGGTATGTAAATGCATTGCGTATGGTCTATGGTTGTCCCGGCCTGCGCGATCCCGGCCAGCGGTGGAGGGCGGGCGGCTCCGTGGTCCCTCCGGTGTGCCAACAAGGGGCCGGGTGGTGCCAGAATGGCCGCGGGACGAGCCGGGGGGGGGAGGCGCGTTGCCGTGGACTTACCTGACGCGCTCCTGTGCCGTCGCGCCCTGCCGGCCGAGGCGCGCGGTGCCTGTGTCTAAGGGCGCGCGCGCTCGTTTCCCGGGGATTTAAAGGCCAGAGCCTGATATTGGTAATTTGCAGGCGCTTCCCCCTACTTAAGGTTACGTCCAACAATCACTCTTGCTGGATTATGGTGCCCCGTGCCTAGAGAAAGCGTTCCAAAAAGCATACTCTCAGCGCTTACCGTTGTACCTGACCTCGCTACGTTTTCCCGACTCCGAACCTCGGCCGCTGCCGACCTTCCTGACTGGTCCACGAACCACGAACCTTTGCGCCTGTCCTGACCTTCTGCCTGCCCTCGTCTAGACTCTCGGTATACGGATCTCTGTACCACGCTGCACCTCGGTGCCTCCGCAAGCAAGTCAGTCAGGGGGGGACGACATGGTGGAGCCTCACGCTGCAGCAGTCCATCCGCTTTGCGGCGGGCTCTGGTGAAAACGGGGGTTATTAGATTCCGGTTCCCTTGTGTGGCTTAGCTACATCGCTTGCGGTTGGTCAGGCGGATCACTACCCAGCCGTTACAGTTAGATCCAGCGATGGATCCCGCCAATGGTGCCTCTGCAAGCATCGCGGTCTTACGACGATTGTTGCCCAGCAATCGATACAAATCGCACAACAAGGTCAGCGTTGGGCCAGCTCTCCGCCATGATGCGTCAGTCCTCGATTCCCAGCATCAGTCTACGCCTCCGTTCCGTGGCTCCTCTTCTTCTTGCAGTTCCGTGGCCACCGGTGGGACCCAAGCTTCTGCTTCCTCTACCTCCAGCTTATGACGGGGATCCCAAGCTCTGCCGGGGTTTCATTTACTCAGTTTTCAATGCTCGTGGAGTTGATGGCGGATCATTTCCCTCGGTAGAGGTCCAAAGGGGATTTTGTGGTGAGTTAGAAACCTTTTTTCCTGGAAGGCTCCTGGCTTGGCAACCCCCCTTGGGACAGGTAAAGGACCTGTGACTGCGGACCTACAGACCGTCCTCCAGGATTCCGCACCGTCTTAGTGGAGCCGGCGCGTGCTTCCTCCGCCGAGACCGCCCTCTTGAGCCTTCGTCAGGGCGAAAGTTTCTGTGGGTGGACTATGCGGTTCAATTCCGTTACCTGGCATTCGGAGTCGCATGGATACAATGCCGCCTTCTGCGCTACCCTTCAAAAAGGGTCTGTCAGCAGAGGTAAAAGACGCTTTGGCAGCAGAACCTCCCGTCCTCCTGAAAGAGTTAATTCTTCTTTGCACCCGCATCGTATAAGGTTGCCTGAGAGGCAGGAGGAGCTTCGCCAAGAAAGAGAGGCTGCTCGTCCTCTCGGCGGTTTCCACCTGGTCCTGTGTTCCAGCATTCTTCCAATTCCACCGCTCCAAACCGCAGAGGTGGACTCGATGCATGGTGATCCGGCCCACACTTAACAGGAGCAAGAATGAACGTCTTCGTACAGAAAAGCTATTGCTCTATGCGACAGCCCGGCCAATGCCGCGATGTTTGTTCACCTTGTCCCAGTCGGGAATGCTTCACCTAGTGCCGTGGTGAGAGTCGGTTCAGGCAGTTTCTTCCTCTCCTCGTTTGATGATGCCATGTGGAGGTGAACTTCTGATGCTGGTCTGCGTTCCGGAGTTCTTGCCTTCCAGGATACGGGGGTCTGCGTGGAACTTCATCTTAGCTCACTGGTAACCCGATACCGCATACCTGTAGTCGGCTGGAGAAGCCGCTGCTAATTCCTCTGGTCAGGGGGAGCTCCTCCTGATCCCATCCTGTATATACCCGGTGGTGATCTTCCGTGTGGGGCTCTACATAAAGAGAAGTTAGGTTCACGTCCTGTCCCGTGCTTCCTCGGCGATACTCTTGGGCTCCCCTGGCTGCATTGTCACTGCCATACGCTCGTTTGGAAAGACAGAGAAGTCTAGCGTTGGGGACCGGAATGCAAGAACGAGTGCTTGGAGGTACCACGGCACGGGTGCCTACCATCTTCTCGCCCGCCTGTCAAGCGTTGCCTGGGCCTGCAGGCCGAAGTAGTAGTACAGGATTTTGGCGATGTGTTCTCCGAGTAACAGGCTGAGATGCTACCACCACATCGTCCAATTATGGACTGTCCCATAGACTCTTCCGGAAACATAAGTCTCCACGGGTCGGGTCTACCTCTGTCTGTGCCGAGACTCAGCCATGTCGGCTTACATAAGGGAATTTGGCAACAAGGGATTCATACGCAAGTCCTCCTCGCCACGCGGGGCTGGCTTTTTTTCGTCCAGAAAAATGCGGGTCTCTTCGGCCGTGTATAGATTACGGGGCTAAAACAAGATCACGTGAAGAACCGTACCCTCTACCCCTGATATCGGAGCTCTTTGGATCGTCTACGTGGAGTCAAGGTGTTTTCCAAATTGGACCTGCGCGGTGCTATAACTCGTCAGAATTGTGAGGGGGACGAGTGGGTAACAGCCTTCTACACCCCGGGAGGCCATTTCGAGTATCTCGTAATGCCTTTTGGGCTTATGCAACGCCCCTGCCGTATTCCAGGATTTCGGTAATGACGTTATATCAGAGACTTGCTGTACACATGCGTCATAGTGTACCTGGACGTTATTCTGATTTTCTCTCTGACGCACTGATCCATCGGGGTACAAGTAACGCCAGGTCCTGCGGACGCTTCTGGGAACAATCGGACTGTTTGCCAAGCTGGAGAAAATGTCGGTTCCTCCAGGACATCCGTCCTTTCCTGGGGTAACATAGTCTCCGACCGTGGTCTGCAGATGGACCCAGACTAAGCTTGTTCGCGATCCTGCAGTGGCCTCGCCCTGTAATGGTCTTCGGGCGATTCATCGCTTACTGGGGTTCGCCAAACTATTACCGGCAGTTTATTCCCCACTTTCTTCTTCGATGGGTGGCTCCATCGTGGCCCTTCCACCCGGAAGAATGCCAACCCGAGTTGTTGGTCCCGTCAGCTGAGAAGCTTTCTTCAACTGGAATCGGCGTTTTTTTCTCGGATCTATCCTGGTTCGTCCTGATTCCGGATAGGCCCTTTAGACTGGAAGTGGTTGCCTCTTCGTGGGAGCAGGGGCGGTCATGACACCGAAGGGCCCTAAAGGGCAAGACTGTTTCTTGCGGTTTCTTCTCAGGTCCTTCTGCCGGAGGAACGCAAATACACCATAGGAGATCGAGAACTGAGCCCATCAATTTGGCATAGAGGTAGTGGCGACATTTGTGGAGGGGGGCCAGTCACCCATTCGACGTCCCTTCAGGACACTAGATTCTTCTGTACCTCCAGCGAGGCCCAGCGTACGCTGAAATCCTCTGAGGCCAGGTAGGTCTCTATTTTCTCTCGCTTTAACTTCAGGATACACTTCGCCCTGCCGAGAAGAACATCTAGGGCTGATGCCTCTCCCGAAGCCTCTGACGTCACTGAGGAAGATCCTGTTGTCCAAGCACATCATTTGCTCCCGTAACGGTGATCCACGTGCTCGGTGGGACCTTGGAGGGTTACCACCAGGCAAAAACCTACGTGTCGTTCCTGCGCTCAGTAGGGAGAATTATGGAGTGGGGGCATAGTTTCTTCTGGCTGGTCACCCCGCATACGAAAGTTCCCACGCCCTCATCTCACGGACGCTACTGGGTGGCCGACCCTGCCCAGGAGACGTCCAAGACTTTGTTCTCGCCTGTACACATGTGCCGGGGAAATAGGTTCCACTGCCTATCGGGCCCTCGGGCCTATTAGTCCATTCTGCCCATCCCAGAGTCACCATGGCACACATCTGCATGGACTTCATTAGGACCTTCGCCCTCTTCTAGGGAATTATGTCATCTGGGTGGTGGTACGGATAGATTCTCTAAATGTCCACTTCGTGCCCACTCCCGGGTCTTCACTCGGTCCTCAAACTGCGGGACATTTTTCCCACCATATTTTTAAGTTCTGCATGGATTTAGCCTCGCATATCGTGTCTGATCGGGGTGTCCAATTTGTCTCCAAATTTTGGCGGGGCCCCTGTTGTTCTCGCTTAAAAGTTAAATTGGACTATTTTCTGCCTAACCATCCCCAGACGAATGGTCAATGGGAGGTGTGAATCAGATATGGGCGAAAGACCTGCGCCATTTTCGAGTGTTCGGCCGTCTGGACAACTGGGCCGAGATGCTTCCGTGGGCTGAATTCTCCTTACAACCAAGGGACTTGATTCCTACAGGCGGTTTCTCCATTCTGGTGGTCTTACGGTCGTCACCCACGCCCGCCCCTCCTCTTGGCTATGACTTCCGAGGTTCCGCTGTGGACAACCAAGTACTGGACATTAAGGGTCATTTGGCGGGAGACCCGACTTGCTTAACGGGCTCTACCCGCTTGCAAGGTACCCCAGGCGACATGAGAAGGAGGCCGCCGCCCACGTGCAGCCAGGAATGCAATTTAAGGTGTGGCTCTCTGCCAGACACGTACGCCTCAAAGGTCCCCAGCTACAAATTGGGTCCTCGATTTTGGGGCCTTTTAGAGTGCTCCGTCAGATAAATCCTGTGTGCTACAAGCTCTGATACCCCCTTCTTTAGGATTCCTAACGCCTTCCACTTCTCGCTCATTAAGACTCTGGCCCTGTGATCCGATTCTCCAGAGGGCGTGCTCCATTTCTGTGCTGGAATCTTCTGTTGTCTTTGAAGTGAAGGACATCCTTAGACATGAAGATCGTAGGGGTATGCGATTTTTTATTGATTGATTGGAGGGGCTTTGGCCCCAAGAGAGGTCCTGGGAACCGGAAGCCAAATATCTGAACCCGGATATTATCCATAAGTTTTCTTTCTGCCTAAAAGAGGGGGAGACCTAAGGGGGGGGTACTGTAACGGCCTGCGCCGCTTCCCGGCCGCGGGCCGCTGGGCGCATCCGTGGTCAACCTCCCGGGTTGCCCACCGGGGCGGGTTGCTGTGCCACCGCTGGCCGCGGGACGTGCGGGGGGCTGCGTTATCTGCCGTGGACTTTCCTGCCGGCTCCTGTGCCGTCCTGGCGCCTCTGCGGCGAGGCTGCGCGTGACTGTGTCCTAAGGCGCATGTGCTGCGCACTCGTTTCCCGGGGATTTAAAGGGCCAGCGACCTGATTATTGGCTAATTGCCAGGCGATTCCCCCTAACTTAGGTTACGTCCCACAATCCACTCATTGTGGATCTTTGTTGGCCCGTTGCCCTAGAGAATTAGACGTTCCAAATGCATACTCTCGCACTTACCGTTGTTCCCGAGATCCTCGCTAGTTTTTCCCGACTCGAACCTCTGACGCCGCCCCGACCTTTCTGCCGGTCCACGACCACGAACCTTTTGCCGCCGTGTCTGACCTTCTGCCATGCCCACGAGCTACGACTTCGGACTACGACTCTGTTCCTCGCTGCACTCGGCTGCCACCGCAAGCAAGTATCGTTCGGGGGGACGGACCTGGTAGCCTCCGCCGCAGCAAGTCCATCCGCTTTGCGGCGGGCTCTGTTGTAAATCGGGGGCTTACTTAGAATTCCGTTCCCTGGCGTGCTTAGCTATATCGCTTGCACGGTGGTCCGGCGGAATCCATACAGAAGTTACAATGGCATTTGCTGGAATAACATTAGAGCAAAACATGTAGTTTCTGTCATGTGCCTGTGTTCTAAACAACCATAGATTTAATTTAATGATTATGTAAGGCTTGTAATTTTTTTACAATATGTTGTAGAAATGTAACTCTACTTTGGAGCCATGCTTCATTAAAGGGGTGTTCCAAGACTGATTAATGCTTGTTTATCCATCGGGGTATGAGTAAAAATAGAAGAGAAGACTCATACTTACCTCCCGGATACTCCTGTTCACTCCTGTCTGCTGGTCCTTTCAACCAGGAGGTAAGTAGTGAACGTCCATCATTCCCATGACAACTCCAGCCAATCTCAGACCACAACGTCACACGCATGTGACCTCTCTGGTCTGTAATTGGCCTGAGTTGTCACTTGAATGCTGAAGGTTCACTGCTTAAGCCCAGGATTAACGTACCAGCAGCTGGGTGTGGACAGGAGTATCCGGGAGGTAAGTATGAGTCTTCTCTTCTATTTTTACTCATACCCGGTGGACAAACTAGTCCCGGAACACCCTTTTAGGTATTACACATGGATGTAGCAAAGCTTACATAGCAATTGTACTGCAATGGTTAATCTAAGTATGGATTACAATAAAAAACAATGAAATTACCAAAAAAGGTACATTTTGTGCCTCCATATCATAATTCATTAAATATCAAAATAAGCTTGGCTACATATGATTCTGCTTATATGGCATTTTCCTCATATTCCTTTCAAAGCAAGTTTTAAAACCACACTGATCTAAGAGTGTTAACCTGAGACCCACAATCATAAATTTTGGACTTCAATAACTGTTCACATTATACAGTAAGATTGAAACTCTGGATATTTACTGCATGTCCCTTATTTATCATTTTAAATATTTTTTATACTTTCAGACAATTTCTTATTTTATTTTGTATTCAATCAAACTCCCTCTCCTACCTACAGTTTGTGATGGTGGATTAATTGACCAAGTTTAAGAGGAGTTTAAATAGTAATAATACTGGTTATAGGGACTAGAATTCTAGAGATAGGATTTTGATCCAGGGATTATTCTGATTGCCATAATTGGATTTGTGAAGGCATTTTTCCCCTTTTATGGAAAAGTTGGCAACATGCCTTAAAGGGGTTTTTGCCTTCCTCTGGATCAACTCTGTAAGTTTATAAGCCAGACTCAATTGAGCCATGTCTTTTTCCAACCTTGTCAACTATGAAACTATGTTACCATGTTAATTACTTGGTAATACCTGAGGAGTAGCATGCTGTGAAAAATTATCCCTACTTAAATAATCAAATATTCCAAATTCAGAAAAGTTCTTGATAACTTTTTTCTTATTTTTGAAAATGTTTTCTTATTTTTCTACAATTTTAAGAAATTGGCGAAGACAAGATCAAAAATTAGGGGATCGGGCCTGAATCCCAAATTATTAGAAATTCGGAACAAACGCCCAACCGAACCGAACGCCGAACCCCATTAAAGTCAATGGGAGATGATTTTCAGGTTAATTTTTAGACTAACACAGGTGAGGAGAAGCCGTATTTACCTTCAATAAAAGTAAAATGGATACGTGGAACAACTTAGTGAAGACAATTTGGCTCTAAGAGTCACAGAAAAAAATTCACAGGCTAAAATAATGAATTCCTTTCAATGGCTAACTGAAAAGTTGAGGACTGCGTAGCTATACGAGGTGCAGCGCTAGCAGCTAAATCAAATGGGGGCCCCACCCATTACTAGTTAATATTTTTTAACTAGAGCCCCTGACAGGAGTACTGCCCTATTGGCACCAGTGCCAGTTACCATGTGCCATTTTCAATACCGGTGTCCTCTTATGTGTCAAAGTGGCTTTTGGGACATCTCAGGATGCGGGGCCCTGTAGCGCCTGCTACCGCCAGTGGTGCCAACAGAGCAATACAGGCAGTACATAGGTCCTAATCGAAAAGAGGCCCACAAATATATAAAAAAAATAGGAAGTAGTGATGGGTGGGGCCCCATTTGATTTGGCTGTATGGGGCTGAAACGGTTGATAGATGACTTACTGCAGACTGATTGATGACTGATGTTAATAGATGTCTGATGGAATGTGTATTTCATATTGTCAAGAAGAAGTGCTGCAGTTTACTAGTCGGTGACATCAGCAACCGGGGCAACAAAATCTTCAGAGATCCACGCTTGATTCATTTTGATAAATGTGAAACGATCCACATTCTCGGGGGAAAGACGGATACGTTTGTCAGTTATGACTCTGCCAGCTGTGCTGAAGGTGCATTCTGAGACAACGCTGGCTACCGGGCAGGCTAAAGTTTGTATGGCGTGTCGAGCAAGCTCAGGCCATTCATCCATTTTGGACACCCAGAAGTTGAATGGTTATATATCAAGTCCAAAAACATAGGTGTTGAGCAATAGGTAGTCATGGACCATGCTCTGAAGGTGGTCTCGGGGTGTCCGAATGCTGCCCTGCCTTGCAGGCATTGGGGAGGTGGCAATCATTGCACTTCTGCCACACTGCCTGCTGCTGCGGCTACTTGCCATTCTACCGCTATCACGTTGCTCACGTTGTTCCACCTTGACATTAGAATGTGAAGAAGATGCAACAGATGTCTCGAGTTGGCCAATGAGCACTGTCTCAAATTCCTGCCAATTTGTGTGGGTGAAGGAAAGTGCTCACTTTTGATTTGTAACATGGATCAAGGAGGGTGGCCACCCAGTAATCGCTGTTCATTTTGATTGCCTTGATGCGTGGGTCATGTTGCAGGTAATGTAGCATCCAAGCACTCATGTGTGAGATTATGCCAGTATCTCCCAAGCCTTGGGGTCTAGGGGCACTAACCAGATCTTCCTCCTCTTCTTCCTCCTCCTCCTGAAATCGGCGCCAACCTTTTAACACCAAAGAGTAACTGGTACCGGTGGTGTTCCCCCTGCCTCATCATCTTCCTCCACTTCCTCATCCTGACTGTCACCAGAGGCCTGGATAGCGTCATGCCCTCTACTCTGTGAGCTGAACTGCCGTCCTGCACCCACCCTGGACCTCGACCCACCGCCTAAAGAAGACCGATACAATTGGGAAACAGTTGGGCCTTCTACATCCGACGGCGAGTAAGGCTCTCTGTCTGCCTCATCCTCCTCCATCACTGCCGGGACCTACTGCCGCAGAGAGTCTAACGCTTGTTCCAGTATAAATATGACCACTATGGTCATGTGGACAACGCCATCATCCTGACTGACCATTTTGGTTGCGTCTTCAAATCTGGAATTCTGGTGTGTTGCCACGTCAACTATGAGATGGTTGATAGGGAGGCCCAGATCACGCTTCAATGCTGCCAGTCATGTCGAAGCAGGGTGTAAACACCGGAAGTATGACCTCAGCAGACAGTTAAGACCTGGGTAGCGCTTGAGAAATTTCTGCACAACCAGGTTTAAGTCGTGTGCCAGGCAAGGGATGTGCTTAAGTCTACCGATCCTAAGGGCAGCAAGAAGATTTCTCCCATTGTCGCACACTATATTGTCTGGTGCCAGGTTCTTAGCACCCAGCCACTGGTTGGTCTGAGCGTGCAGAGCCGTCCACAGCTCTTGACCTGTGTGTTAACGGTCTCCAAGACACATTAATTTCAGAATGGCCTGGTTTCTCTTGGCACGTGATGCGACCCGTCGAGGTTGTGGATCTGGACTCTGCACCATCCCAGCAGTGTGTAAGAGTCTCCGCTGAGCCCGAGACCCATCATCCCCAGCGGCACTGTCATCCACCCAACCTCACCCAGTGAGCAGTCAGTGAGATGTAACACCCTTGAAAGTGCTTACTAGTCCATGTGTCTGTAGTCAGATGGACTTTGGTGGACACAGATACAGCCAATGTGCTGGAGATCTTTTCTGCAACATGGCGGGCCAGGGCAGGGACAGCTTTTCTAGCAAAGAAATGCCTGCTTGGCATCTGATATTGGGGGCATGCCAGGGCCATGACGTGGTGGAACCGGTGTCCACCAAGTGAAAAGGCAACATTTTCAAGGCCAAAAGCCTGGCAATGCCGACATTCAGGCTCTTGGCTTTGGGATGGTTGGGGTGAAAGTGCTTTTTCTGCTCCCACACCTGGTACACAGAAGTCTGGCTGGTGGACTGGCGTGCAGGTCAGACTGGTGGAAGGGGAAGGTGTCGTCTATGTTGCTGGTGGTGGGAAATCAGCTGACAGTGTCTGAGATTGGGGATGGTGCTTGCCGATGCTGCTCTGGAACATCGGCAGCAGAGGACTGTTTGGGCTTAGAAGTGGCGGAGTCAGCAGATGACACGGTGCATGGAAGCCCAGGACCGGTGTGCAAGAGATTCTGCCACAGCACTGCAGGCTTTACATGCATGTGCCTGTTCATGTTGGTGGTAGTTAAATTCTTTAGATTCTTTCCTCTACTGATTCGTTGAAAGCAAAGCTGACATATGACGACGGACGGCGAATCTGAGGCTTGATCGAAAAAGGCCCATGCTTCACTGGTTCTGGACCTCTCGATGGTGAAAACATGTGAGCGGTCTTACCGCTGCCACCACTGACCTTTGAGGGCAAAAAGGGTAAAAAGGTAAATAAATCAGAAAAACCTACTTTCAAAACCAATTAAAACACAGACACTATTAGGCCCGGTTCACCCGGCTTTTTTTGCCCGCCAATTGGCGCCGGACTGTGCGCTGGATTTGCGCTGCAGTATGGCGCCAATCCGCGGCAGCAATTACGGTAATCCACTGCTCTCAGAGAGAACAGTGGAATCCGTCGCTCCTCCCCGCTCGGCGAATCCGCCGCGGGGGGAGAAAGTGACATGCACATTATTTACGGCGCGTACGCGCCATAGATAATGCATTGT
This sequence comes from Phyllomedusa bahiana, assembly GCA_025379985.1. NCBI lineage: Eukaryota > Metazoa > Chordata > Amphibia > Anura > Hylidae > Phyllomedusa > Phyllomedusa bahiana. The sequence continues at coordinate 1,753 of JAODAL010061698.1, read as the reverse complement.
CTGTGGGGGCGGGAGTGGCGCCCCCCGCCGCGCTCCGGCCCCGCCCCTTATTCACGGCAGATTTGTGAGCTCAATACGGCTCACAAATCCGTCGGGAATAAGCCGTGTGAACACGGCCTTAAAAGATAGGATATGTTCCTTAAGGACTGTAGTTTTGAAAATAAAATCTTTTTACCAGAACGATCATTCAGTTTTAGCACCTTAGGGTGTCCGCAAAGTCAAAATGGTTCCTAAAACACGTTCACTAACAGGATCATGCATTCTGCATTTTGGAAGATTGTTGATCTTCTTTTGCTGTGTTATTTATTCAATTTTTAAATAAAGTGATTTATTTGGGTGTCTAAAATACAGGCCCCTCTAAACCACGTCAGAAATGGACTTATATATGCAAAAGAAGGCGGAGGTCTCGCAAACAAATGCAAAGTAATCCAGATTAGGTAGAAAATTTGTTAAAACATATAATTGATTCCTTCTTATTCATGAAAAATGTTAAGTGGTACAGGTGTTAGATTCCAATGGCATCACTCAATGACACAGACGCGTTTCGATATTACATCTTAATTGTAGTTCTAGCACAGGAGATCTCCGATATGGAAGAAGACTATACAGTCAACGATCGAAGAGATTCCGGTGCTGACACTAACAGCGTAAATACTTACAGATTCACAAATTTCCGTATTATTGCAAGGACTAGCTTTGTGCCGACAAATACATTTGATGTTTACTCTATGTTACTGGATGTAAGTAAGTTTGCCAGACAACTCACATTAAAAAATCACTTCTTCATGAAGCTGATAATGACAATTTGAAAACTACCAGTCATAAAAATACAGAGGATGCAGACTTTATCTGATCTGTGGGATTTACAAGGAGAAAATATGTTTGTGGAGCAACAATGTCAGGAGAATTTCTATGTACCTAATCCATCTTTCTACTCTCTAAGTTCTTGACCCACTGCCTTGGATTTATTCCAAAAAGCGGTAGAAAATAATCTGATTAAATTAAATAATCAATGTACCAAGATCCCCATAATATTAAAAATAGTCTACTAGTGAACAAAATAGAACTGCCCTAAAACATTTGAAATATAATAAATATATTACCATTAAAATGGTAGATAAAGGGGGGGGGAGGGTTGGTGATTTTGGACTAAGGGTTGTATAAAAAAAATTGATCATAGAAATATTGAGTGATCATTTAACATATTGAACATTGTCCAAAGATATTACACCCAATTTTCAAACCGCTATAAAAAACTACTACTGTTATACCTATCATTTATTCGGCACCAAAGGTACATGAAGGTATTTTCCCTCCACCTCTTAGGTCCCTTGTGGCCGGAATAGGCTCCCTTTGAAAACAATTAGGGGCATGGGATGATCATTTTTTACAACAATTGGTCCCCCAATTACCAGGCTTCCTGAAAGTTTCAAAACATATTATAAATCTACTGGAAGGTGTTATATGGCATCAAAATTACATTTGGCTTCCATATGATTAAGAGAGCATCTATTCATCTACCCACACAGCACAGCTCTAGAGAGCTCTAGATTTTTTGGCTAAACATAGCAATTATATGGAGCCTATGAAAGAATTCTTGGTTTTGGCAGTACATTTTTTTTCTCACCCACAACTTTTTCTTTTTTGATGGAACTTTTTCCTTACAACAGTGGGGCATGTCCATGGGGGCGCGCCTCTCACCCTCGCTCCCTAATATTTATATGGGAGCCTGGGAAAAAAACTTTCTTTTTTC